>JAXIVJ010000459.1:100475-102975 GCA_036785665.1 Chirona hameri | reverse complement strand
CGAGAGCGAGAGCGAGAGCGAGAGCGAGAGCGAGAGCGAGAGCGAGAGCGAGAGCGAGAGCGAGAGCGAGAGCGAGAGCGAGAGCGAGAGCGAGAGCGAGAGCGAGAGCGAGAGCGAGAGCGAGAGCGAGAGCGAGAGCGAGAGCGAGAGCGAGAGCGAGAGCGAGAGAGAGAGAGAGAGAGAGAGAGAGAGAGAGAGAGAGAGAGAGAGAGAGAGAGAGAGGGAGGAGTGGCCTTTCGACGGCGCCGGATATCCCCGCCCCTGTACGGTTGTGACGGACGGACAGCCCGCGCGAGCCGTGTGAACGCTCCCGATTTAGGAGGCCCCGCGGGGATGTCCGATCAAGGTGATCTGGGTGACGGTGGACGGTGTGCGAACTGTCACCGTTATCCCATCCGTGTGGCCACCGGACCTGCCGGCGCTCCTCACTCAATGAGATCACACTCCCTCGCCCGATATAGGCGCTGCATCCGTGTGTCAGCCGATCAGTGATGGGAGAATGATCTTTGTCGCAGTGAGCTAATCCCAATTAGGTGCGTGATGAAGCGTTCGTGCCTGCGACCGGATGGCTAGCCGTGAGATTGAAGATATATCTGTCACCGGCACCGGAAAAGGTTCGGCACACACTGGATCCGGCGATCTGGCCCCGACGCAGATCCGGCGCGGATCCGACGCAGATCCGGCGCAGATCCGGTGTGCTATCCGATCTGCAGTGTATTGACGATATGGCCCCGGTCGACTCCGTGCGAGGAGTGCCGTGTGGGGCCCGTGGGTGTGTGAACTGCGTGTCGTATCGCCCCGCAGTGTGTGGCGTGTGGCGCCAGCAGCAGGGGTCGCGTCTTGCTGTCTCTGCCAGCAGCAGGGGTCACGTCTCGCTGTCTCTGCCAGCAGCAGGGGTCACGTCTCGCTGTCTCTGCCAGCAGCAGGGGTCACGTCTCGCTGTATCTGCCAGCAGCAGGGTGTCACGTCTCGCTGTCTCTGTCAGCAGCAGGGGTCACGTCTCGCTGTCTCTGCCAGCAGCAGGGTGTCACGTCTCGCTGTCTCTGCCAGCAGCAGGGGTCACGTCTCGCTGTCTCTTGCCAGCAGCAGGGGTCACGTCTCGCTGTCTCTGCCAGCAGCAGGGGTCACGTCTCGCTGTATCTGCCAGCAGCAGGGTGTCACGTCTCGCTGTCTCTGTCAGCAGCAGGGTGTCACGTCTCGCTGTCTCTGCCAGCAGCAGGGTCACGTCTCGCTGTCTCTGCCAGCAGCAGGGTGTCACGTCTCGCTGTCTCTGCCAGCAGCAGCTCGCTGTATCTGCCAGCAGCAGGGGTCACGTCTTGCTGTCTCTGCCAGCAGCAGCTCGCTGTCTCTGCCAGCAGCAGGGGTCACGTCTCGCTGTCTCTGCCAGGAGCAGCTCGCTGTCTCTGCCAGCAGCAGGGGTCACGTCTCGCTGTCTCTGCCAGCAGCAGGGGTCACGTCTCGCTGTCTTTGCAGCAGCAGCTCGCTGTCTCTGCCAGCAGCAAGGGTCACGTCTCGCTGTCTCTGCCAGCAGCAGGGTGTCACGTCTCGCTGTCTCTGCCAGCAGCAGGGGTCACGTCTCGCTGTCTCTGCCAGCAGCAGGGTGTCACGTCTCGCTGTCTCTGCCAGCAGCAGCTCGCTGTCTCTGCCAGCAGCAGGGGTCACGTCTTGCTGTCTCTGCCAGCAGCAGCTCGCTGTCTCTGCCAGCAGCAGGGGTCACGTCTCGCTGTCTCTGCCAGCAGCAGGGGTCACGTCTCGCTGTCTCTGCCAGCAGCAGGGGTCACGTCTCGCTGTCGACGCCAGCAGCAGCGGTCACGTCTCGCTGTCTCTGCCAGCAGCAGGGTGTCACGTCTCGCTGTCTCTGCCAGCAGCAGGGGTCACGTCTCGCTGTCTCTGCCAGCAGCAGCTCGCTGTATCTGCCAGCAGCAGGGGTCACGTCTTGCTGTCTCTGCCAGCAGCAGCTTGCTGTCTCTGCCAGCAGCAGGGGTCACGTCTCGCTGTCTCTGCCAGGAGCAGCTCGCTGTCTCTGCCAGCAGCAGGGGTCACGTCTCGCTGTCTCTGCCAGGAGCAGCTCGCTGTCTCTGCCAGCAGCAGGGGTCACGTTTCGCTGTCTCTGCCAGGAGCAGCTCGCTGTCTCTGCCAGCAGCAGGGGTCACGTCTCGCTGTCTCTGCCAGCAGCAAGGGTCACGTCTCGCTGTCTCTGCCAGCAGCAGGGTGTCACGTCTCGCTGTCTCTGCCAGCAGCAGCTCGCTGTCTCTGCCAGCAGCAGGGGTCACGTCTCGCTGTCTCTGCCAGCAGCAGGGGTCACGTCTCGCTGTCTCTGCCAGCAGCAGGGGTCACGTCTCGCTGTCGACGCCAGCAGCAGCGGTCACGTCTCGCTGTCTCTGCCAGCAGCAGGGGTCACGTCTCGCTGTCTCTGCCAGCAGCAGGGGTCACGTCTCGCTGTCTCTGCCAGCAGCAGGGGTCACGTCTCGCTGTCTCTGCCAGCAGCAGGGGTCACGTC
>JAXIVJ010000459.1:0-92500 GCA_036785665.1 Chirona hameri | reverse complement strand
GTGGAAAATAACCCGTAAAACATGTGTTGCATGATTGCCGTAGATATTTTTCACATAGTGACCATTTGTGACCTGACCTTGACCTTGACCTTTGCCAATAGTCTCTCTTTAGCTCATGCGGGATGTTTAGCATACCTTGGCAGCACTTTGGGTGATCATGATCGTAATTGAAGGGTTTGGATGGAAAGTATGGCTCATAAAGTCAAATAAGTAGATTTTGACCTTTGACGTGACTGTGACCTGACATTTGACCTTACTTTGACATTTTTGGGTATGATTTAGATTCATCTCATTAAGAGCTTTCGAATTCCGCCTTGTACGTCCTGCCGCGATCATTGGTTCGGAAGATAACTAGAGGGGCATTTCACGCCCCCCCCCCCTGTCAATGGGGTTTTGCTGAGACCCCAGTCAATGCCGGGTTAAGCCGCTAAAGACCAGCTGCATTTGCATCCATTCTTCCTGCTGAAAAAGCAACAGATCCTTTCATTCCTGCAGCATATCATGTTTGTGTCTGGCAGTTAGGTTTGCCATTGTTCGAAGCGACTCGATGGGATATATTCTGCCACTGGCGCGTGCTACATTTCGGGCGGCACCGACGCGGTGCATGCACCTGTCACAACCACAAACATTACGTCCAGAACTGGGCTTAACCCGCGCGGCGCTGGGGTCTCCATCCGAACGTCCGGTGCTGGGGGGTAAATTTTACCCCTCCCCCCTCGTATCTTCCGAACCAATAACCGCAGCGAGACGCGCAGGGCGGCGATCGAAAGCTCTCAATGAGAAGAATCTAACGCATACCCCAAATTATTAACATTTTTCCGTTATTTGTCACCACCACAGACACTCATTCATACATTTCAACATTCAGTATGAATATCGTAGGCGGCCCGCGCCGCCTCGCGTTCACCGCGGCCAATCCTCGCGAAGCGGCGCCCGCCTCGCCACCGGTCGGGCGTGCGAGCCGTCGACCAGCTGGGTCGGCGACCCACACGCCCGGCAGGCCGACCGGCCCGGCATAATCTGTCAGGGGCCGGTCCCGGGTCGGCCCGGGTGGGAATAGGGCGCGGGCGCCTATCCTACTTTACTGGCACTGTAGTAGGATGCCTGTGTTGGTGAGGGCGGCGACGGCGGTAGCGAGGACGGCGGGAGGAGCATCGACGGCGGAGACGGTGGTGACAACGGTTGCATCGGCGGCGACCGGCCCATCAACATCGGAGGCCAGTCAATAGCCTACAGACGAAGACACGACGACTACAGTCGCCACAGACGGTAGACCCGCGACAGCGGGAGCACGGCAGATGGCGCCACCCGCCGGCCACGCTGCCACCGCCAGACATGTCGCAATCTGCCAAATCGCGCATGAGGGGACGGAGCAAGGACCGGGTTTTTGTTGGCAATGAAAATAGAACGAAATGGATTATAAGAGTCATCAGTCACCAGCGCTTAAATCAGCTTTTAACTCGCTCCACTTTTTGCTGAAGTTATCTAAGTTATTTTGCTTTGCTGCTATATATCTTTCAGTTTCAAAATCGCGCTTCAGGCACGATTTAAACTGGATGAAAGATGGCCGTATCTCCCTATACCTAGCATCATATATTAAGTATTTTGTCAGTGTTACTATGTGGGTTATCAACGCATTTTTACAATCTCCGAAACTTTTCTTTCTATCACAAATTTGCTCGAGACCGTTCACTGAGAGGTATCGTGAAATGTCACGCCAAAGCCTTTGCACATAGTGACATGACAGGAATAAATGAGTTAATGTCTCAGGGGCCGCACCGCAGAAGGTGCACCGTTCATCTTCTATGTAATGAATCAAGCGCAAAAAGGTGTTAGTAGTTAAAATGCGCATTACTACTTTGAACTGAAAGGATGTATATCGTGTTGCACAAACACTGTTACTCACGACCTGTACTGACAATGGCTCGAATGTGTCAATGTCTCTCCTCCACTTGCACTCAATCCTGTCGATATCATTTTGAGATCTTGTGCTGTTTTTCATTAATCCTCTAGCAAACAGCTTTGTGAAAGTTGCATTACTTAAAAGATAGTGAATACGAGCAGGTATTGAAGGGCGATGCTGATACCAGCCATTTGGTTGGTCCTTTTGCAAAATCCTCGGTAAACTGTGCACCAGGCAAGGTGAATGCATGGAATATTGTAGAGGTCCTTAAACCTTTGCCACGTTAAAAGCTTGTTGCCTTCGAAGAGATCGCCTATGAGACATAAACCCTTTCTTTCCCAACTAATATATTGCGAGTTTTTAAATTTTGTGTGATCAGAATTTAATAAGTTTTCATTGTAAAGGTGTTCATCAGGCGTTGTGAACACACTGGAAAAATGTAGCCAAGCACAAATTACATCTCTCCAGAATGGGTTGCATATTTCTCTCAAAACCCTTTTTAGAGCCGCAACTCCGAAATTCCAGATGAATTCGCTCTGAACATTTGCAGGTACAAGTGAGTGCCAGGCGCTGTGTTTTCCCGTTATTAGCCTTTTTATCCATTTCATTTTTAGTGATTTGATGTACGATGTAATATCTATCATTGCCAGGCCATTCTCGTGTAAAGGCTGACATAATCTTATTCTTTTCAATGGGTTTCTTTTTGAGCCCCATACAAATGTGAATAGTATTTTGTTTATATCTTTTATGACATTTTCACTGGGGTCACGTAGCGATTATATTATAGGGGTAATTTGTGACAATAATAATGACTTGGCTATAGTGATTCTTCCAACCAATGTCAAATGTCGGCTTTGCCACATTCCAATTGTTCTCAAGATTGCATCTTTCTTTAGTGTTACATTTTCAGCTACGATATCTCGACAGTGTGGATTAAAAACGGTCCCCAGGAGCTTGAGTTTTGTAACCCAATTCAAGTTGATATCGGGGCATATTTTCTCGCTCGAAAACGCCTGCCGTCCTATCCACATTGCGTGACACTTTGAAACATTAGGCTTTAGTCCAGAATATTTTGTAAACCCGCCAAGCTCGCCGAAACTAGCCCTTAGGCTTTCCTCTGATCCGTCAAGGAAAAAAGTCGTGTCATCAGCATATTGTATGACTTTAATAAGGGTACGTCCGAGCTTGATTCCTCGAATAGTGGTGTTTTGCCTGATCCTATTTGCTAAAACTTCTGCCCCGATAATAAAGAAGTAGCATGAAATGGGGTCTTCCTGTCTGCAGCCCCTTTCTAAGTTTATTATTTGTTTGGACATATTCCTATTGTAGACAATACGCAAAAAGATGTTTGTGCAAACACAAAAAGATATTTATGAACTTTTCTCTGTACTTTTAACATAAGGTCACATGTCAGGTCACGGTCAGGTCAAGTGCCAAAATTTAAGTATTTGGGTTTTTGGGCTATACTTTCTATCCAAAGCCTTGTATTGCAACTTTTAACTCACAAAGTGCTCCCAAATGTATAATGCATCTCCCGCATAAGTGAAAGTGAGATTTTAAGCAAAGGTCAAGGTCAAGGTCAGGTCACAAAAGGTCACAGGTCTACGAAATCCATGCGACACATATTGTATGGATTATTTTACACGTAGAATTCGATAGAAGCAGCAATTTACACAGCCTGACACCATATAATCGCCCTCAGGTCAAGGTCAGGTCACAATAAGGTCAAAATTTGAAATTGATTAGTCTAAATAAACATAGACTAGTTTTGTCTTCGAAATACAGTGGTGGCATTTATTTGTCTGCATCTGGTCAGTAAAAGCCAAAAAATGCAATTAAAAAAATGACGTCATGAGTTACTTATTCTTAGAGAGCCATACGTTAGTCAAATATGAAGAAATTGCTTCGAAATTTGGTTTGAACATCGTTCATACTCGGTTCTCTAATATATCTTCCGGTTTTTGAAAATCTTCAAACAAAAAACTTTTGTGGAAATTCTTCCCAAAAAAATCAGTTGTTTTTTTTTGGGGGGGGGGGGCAAAAACCCAAAAGTTTGAACATCCGAGATAGACATTTTAAAGACAATGTTATTTCCTTTCTTTTGACGCCTTTTATTTGCGATTTGCATCAACACGCTACTTTCTACGATTTTTCAAACATTTAACTTTTTTTCTCAGTGTCAGCTCAGTGTCAGGGCTGCGGCTGCCTCAGCTCTGTGTTAGCTGCCCCAGCTCAGTGTCAGGGCTGCGGGTGTCAGCTCTGTGTCAGCTGCCCCAGCTCAGTGTCAGGGCTGCGGCTGCCCCAGCTCTGTGTCAGGGCTGCCCAGCTCAGTGTCAGGGCTGCGGCTGCCCCATCTCTGTGTCAGGGCGGTCCCAGCTCTGTGTCAGGGCTGCCCCAGCTCTGTGTCAGGGCTGCGGGTGTCACAGCTCTGTGTCAGGGCTGCCCCAGCTCTGTGTCAGGGCTGCCCCAGCTCTGTGTCAGGGCTGCCCCAGCTCTGTGTCAGGGCTGCGGGTGTCACAGCTCTGTGTCAGGGCTGCCCCAGCTCTGTGTCAGGGCTGCGGGTGTCACAGCTCTGTGTCAGGGCTGCGGGTGTCACAGCTCTGTGTCAGGGCTGCGGGTGTCACAGCTCTGTGTCAGCTGCCCCAGCTCAGTGTCAGGGCTGCGGCTGCCCCAGCTCTGTGTCAGGGCTGCCCCAGCTCAGTGTCAGGGCGGTCCCAGCTCTGTGTCAGGGCTGCCCCAGCCCTGTGTCAGGGCTGTCCCAGCTCTGTGTCAGGCTTCCCTAGCTCTGTGTCAGGGCGGTCCCAGCTCTGTGCCTGCCGCGGCCGGAAGGGTGACGCCGGACTGATACTTGCATCGATCGTCCGTCGATCGTCCGGGCAGCGTCCGAGAGTCGGCACCGACACGGCCCGCTCAGCAGAGTCGGCACCGACACGGCCCGCTCAGCAGAGTCGGTACCGACACGGCCCGCTCAGCAGAGTCGGTACCGACACGGCCCGCTCGACAGAGTCGGTACCGACACGGCCCGCTCGACAGAGTCGGCACCGACATGGCCCGCTCAGCAGAGTCGGTACCGACACGGCCCGCTCGACAGAGTCGGTACCGACACGGCCCGCTCGACAGAGTCGGTACCGACACGGCCCGCTCAGCAGAGTCGGTACCGACACGGCCCGCTCAGCAGAGTCGGTACCGACACGGCCCGCTCGACAGAGTCGGTACCGACACGGCCCGCTCGACAGAGTCGGTACCGACACGGCCCGCTCAGCAGAGTCGGTACCGACACGGCCCGCTCAGCAGAGTCGGCACCGACACGGCCCGCTCAGCAGAGTCGGTACCGACACGGCCCGCTCGACAGAGTCGGTACCGACACGGCCCGCTCAGCAGAGTCGGTACCGACACGTCCCGCTCAGCAGAGTCAGTACCGACACGGCCCGCTCAGCAGAGTCGGTACCGACACGGCCCGCTCAGCAGAGTCGGTATCGACACGACCCGCTCAGCAGAGTCGATACCGACACGGCCCGCTCAGCAGAGTCGGTATCGACACGGCTCGCTCAGCAGAGTCGGTACCGACACGGCCCGCTCCTCAGAGTCGGTACCGACACGGCCCGCTCAGCAGAATCGGTACCGACACGGCCCGCTCAGCAGAGTCGGTACCGACACGGCCCGCTCGACAGAGTCGGTACCGACACGGCCCGCTCGACAGAGTCGGTACCGACACGGCCCGCTCGACAGAGTCGGTACCGACACGTCCCGCTCAGCAGAGTCGGTACCGACACGGCCCGCTCAGCAGAGCCGGTACCGACACGGCCCGCTCGACAGAGTCGGTACCGACACGGCCCGCTCAGCAGAGTCGGTATCGACACGACCCGCTCAGCAGAGTCGGTACCGACACGGCCCGCTCAGCAGAGTCGGTACCGACACGGCCCGCTCGACAGAGTCGGTACCGACACGGCCCGCTCGACAGAGTCGGTACCGACACGGCCCGCTCAGCAGAGTCGGTACCGACACGACCCGCTCAGCAGAGTCGGTACCGACACGGCCCGCTCAGCAGAGTCGGTACCGACACGGCCCGCTCAGCAGAGTCGGTACCGACACGACCCGCTCGACAGAGCCGGTACCGACACGGCCCGCTCAGCAGAGTCGGTACCGACACGACCCGCTCAGCAGAGTCGGTACCGACACGGCCCGCTCGACAGAGTCGGTACCGACACGACCCGCTCGACAGAGTCGGTACCGACACGGCCCGCTCGACAGAGTCGGTACCAACACGGCCCGCTCAGCAGAGTCGGTACCGACACGGCCCGCTCGACAGAGTCGGTACCGACACGGCCCGCTCGACAGAGTCGGTACCGACACGGCCCGCTCAGCAGAGTCGCCACCGACACGGCCCGCTCGACAGAGTCGGGACACACCCGAACGGCAACGCGACGGCCAGTTTAGGTCTCAGTTTAGGTCACAGTTTAGGTCACAGTTTAGGTCACAGTTTAGGTCACAGTTTACGTCAAGGGCGGCGCCATCTTCCGGAAGTTGGGGAGGGGGAGGGGAACGGAGGCACTAAGAAGTCGATTCTTTCAATGCAACGCCCATAGGCTTACTGCTAAATCCGAAAAAGTTTAGGCGGACGCCTCCCCCCCCCGCCTCCAACTCCAATGGTTTAGGTTAAAGTTTAGGTCACAGTTTAGGTCACAGTTTAGGTCACAGTTTAGGTCACAACACCCATGCAAAGATAACGCCAATCATTTTTCTGACAATTTCTGTAAGTTGCCTCGATTGCGGGTGCCGACAAATGCGCAGGTGTTCGTACACACACGTCTGCTCTGTGAAAGAGAGCTCGACGCAGGTGTTCACACACATCTCTGCTCTGTGAAAGAGAGCTCGGCGTTGCCAGCTGTGTGGGTTCTGTAGAAAAGCAAAATTACTGATAAAAATAACACACAAAAATCGCAAAATAATCATGAACAATCACGCTGCCTATAAGCATTAGATACCAGTAAGACGCCGAAGTTGGCGATGAACGAGCGAGCGCGAAGACAATGTATGGTGAATTTCAACTCCATCGGGCAAGTAGTTTCTGAGATACAAAAAGGGTACACATGTGCGCACGTGCAGAAGCACCCCCACCCCACTTGTGGGGAAGTGGCGGCTGAGAGGTCCCTAACCACGCACAAAATTTGAACACAATCGGCTCAGCCGTTCCTGATATATATAATAGGGGTGTGGACGTGCGCACGTGCAGAGGCACCCCCACCCCTGACTTGTGGGAAAGTGGCGGCTGAGAGGTCCCTAATCACACACCAAATTTGGACACAATCGGCTCAGCCATTCCTGCGATATAGAATAGGGGTGCGCACGTGCAGAGGCACCCCATCCCTGACTTGTGGGAAAGCGGCGGCTGAGGGGTCCCTAACCACACACCAAATTTGAACACAATCGGCTCAGCCGTTCCTGAAATATATAATAGGGGGGTGGACGTGCGCACGTGCAGAGGCACCCCGTCAATAACTTGTGGGGAAGTGGCGGCTGAGGGGTTCCTAACCACACACCAAATTTGAACACAATCGGCTCAGCCGTTGCGGAGTTATTGCGAGGAAACATCTTCCAACACCACTCACACGGCACGTGCCACGGGCAGTGGTAGTCACCCACGTGAGTCGGCACTGGTCTCAAACAGGGCAGGTTGGATGGGGCTGCTCAGGAAAGAAGCCCGCTTGTCAACAGGACGTGTAGTTGCAGAGATATTAACTTATCAAAAGCGTCGCCACAGGTCGGGCCGGGCCGGGCCGGGTCGGGTCGCTCATATTCAGATTTTTCCCATATACCACGGAAAGACGAGCGATCGCTTCGCGCTCGCTCGTAATCACTTGATAACGAAAATAGTAGTGCACACTACACAAGCGGTCCCCTTGCTTGCTTCGCTGCGCGAAGAGGCGACGCCGTTGGCGTCGGTTGTGCCGTTTCTGACGAGAAAATTTGGTGACGATACCGGTGTTCGTTTAGGAGTTATTGCAAAATAACGGGAGGGGGGGGGGGGGGATAGCCCCCCCAGTATCTCGCGGGTTAACCCTCGCCTGACAGTCCCCCCTGAGGTTTTTCTTGAATAACTTTTTATACATGCGATACATCTTGCTGACATTTTTGGTAGCCGAGTTTACAGCAATTATACGTAGGCTATACAAATTTCGTTGAAATTGGTTGAGAAATTTGGGAAATAATGACGTTTTGATGACGTCATGTTGGTAAAAAATAGAAATATTTGAAAAATCGTAGAAAATAGAGTTTTAAAGCAAATTGCAAACGCAATTCACCAAAGATACAAAATGGCATTCTCTTTAAAATGGCAATCTCAGATTTTCAAAATGTTTTTTTTTGACCCCTCAAAATAAAAAAAATAAAAAAAAAATGGGGAAAAATCCCCACAAAATAAAAAATTTCACAGATTTTAGAAAAACCGGAATATATGTGAGAGAACTGAGTATGAACAATACTCATACCAAATTTCAAAGCCATATATTTATTTTTGACAGTGATGGAAGCCATCATAAGTATAAGAAAGTATAAGAAACTAAGTATAAGAAACTGATGGCGTCATTTTTAAAAAATAACTGGTCTAAAATAACTGACCAAAACTGGTCTAGGAACATGCCTTTTATTTACATTTATCAATTTCTAATTTTGAGGTTTTCTGAAGAGCAAAATCGCTGTTCTAGACGTGGTAAATCCGAGGTCATTTACTTGCCCTGGAAGGTCATCCGTTGACCTGAAACCTAAAAATCGCATGCTGTTCGATTCCTCTCATGACCGGCAACATGCTGATACTCACTGCATTGCTCTAAGTTGCTTGGTTTGGAAGTTAACAGGGGGGGGGGCCTGTCAGGCCCCCCCCCCGTAGGGCGAAGGTGAAAAAAGGGGCTAAGGTTAAAGGGAATATTTCACCTTTGTATTGGTTTTGAACTGAGATAAGCAATTCATTTTGGCCGTTGTTGAAATGTCGAAAATACTCAAGTCATTTTCTTAGCCGTTTTTAAGCAATTTAATTTATCATTTGCAAAATGGGGTCTATCTAGGCTAGTGCCGCCGCTGATTGACTAACAGCCACTTTGTCAGCCAATCCCACTTTGCCAACCAATCAGCGGCGGTCTATAGCTCAATAATGACGTCATCATCCCAAATTTAAAACTTTAATTTGTAGAAGGTTTTCTTTTCGAGAGAGAAAAAAATATCACCATCGTTTTCAACAGCACTTACTTCATATTTTCGACTACAACCGGCGTATATTTGACAACTTTCAGAAAGGCGAAACATTCCCTTTAACATATATTATATAATTTAATAATTATATAATTTATATATCATTCTGTGCTTTTGAGAAACATTTAAATGTAATATATCTATCGCATGCCATGCTCTGTTAACATCATCGATAAGGATTTACAGGAACTGATTTTCATATAACTATAAAAATGCCTAATTTTGATATCCTAGAGACAATTGGCTGCTGGCTTTTTATTTTACTATTCTTTCTTAACATGCACTTTTGAAGTTTGGCAGCAAAGCATTGGATTAATTATTGTAGTATTTATTAACCATTTTATCCAACATGATCTCTTCCTCCACCTGTATTACAATGCTAACCGGACTGTAACATTCGGATAGACGGGTTTATAGGATTGCTGATCCCGGCTAGATTTTAAATCGGCACCAATGGCCTGTATGTCTTCCTGGCGTCGGGCTTCGGTATTGTACGTACGTGCTGATATGTCTCGCACGAACTTGAGAGCTTTAGACCATCAACGAAGCCGTTCAGTATATTTTTGTAACAACGTCTGCGTGACCGGAAGTCACCGGCTGGCGTCACCGTCTGACGTCACCGTCTGACGTCACCGTCTGACGTCACCGTCTGACGTCACCGTCTGGCGTCACCATCTGACGTCACAGTCTTATTGTAGCCAGACCCTCTGCCCTGAACTCCTCCTGAGCCCTGCCCAAACAGAAGCCGGAACCTGCAGGGCCCACTGCAGCTCTCTTAGGGCCAGGGCCCACCAGCTCACCAGCTCAGACCACCAGGGCCCGCTGCAGCTCTCTTAGGACCAGGACCCACCAGCCCACCAGCCCAGACCACCAGGGCCCACTGCAGCTCTCTTAGACTGCAGGCAGCTCGTGAGGTGCCACACAGCTGTCTGGACATAAGAAGCTGACTTAGGTCGCCCGGTCGCTCGATCTGAACGATCGTTCTGCTTCTACTTAAATGTCTGTCTACTATTTTGGATTGCTAAGAAATATTTTTATTACGGCAAGTAGTTATTGGTTTGATGGTTGGAACCATGCAATTATCATTTGGAGCCCCTTTAGTTGAATTTTCACTTATACTGTTTTTGCTTATTTTTCGCTTCGATATAGATAAAAGTGATCCCCACTACGGTGAAGGTAATCAGAGGGAAGACGATGCTACGTGAACGACGCCCCTAAGACAAAATACAATCCGATTATTCCACCTATTCAATACATGTGGGAATTGCGCTTGCTTTGGTTTGGGGCTGGTGGTCGCAGTTTTTTATTGGCATCGCATCAGTCAAGATTAACACATCACTGGTATTCATAAACTGGAACGACGATAACGGACAATGCAGACAATTTAAACAAGCGGTCGCCAAGAAAAATGGCCATCGAGACTCGAAGCTTGTTCACCTGCTGCTATCAGCGCGCACGAGCTGTTTTGTCCAAATGCTATTGGCCGGTGCTAACGATATGCTAGCAGTTTAATCGATAGTTTCCATACTTCTAGTAGTGGTAAGCTCTCTGGGGTATACCCGATAACTTTTTGCTACCAGTGAGTTCTTGGGGTCTTTGGAATATCTTAGCAACTAGTGTGCATCGGGAGAAATGAAAGGCATGGTTTGATTCATAAAATTATGCTCTATAAACCTGTGTCAAAAACCCCAAATAAGCGATGTCAGTAGACACATTCCCTTTAATGTATGACCAAGCTCATGTCATTCTTCTCTGTCTATTCTCTCGTGTATGAGGGATCAAAACAACCGGAGATTGATCAGGTCACCAATGGCATCTTTTTAGTGTGTATCGACTCCCGACAATCATCTGCCACCTCTGGCTTCTTATTGGTGTATTATTTATTTTCCCTGTCCCTACCAACCACGGAGAAGTGAGCGGTATGTATGCCTAAGCAACATGAGTACAAGACAAAAGAATTTCGTTAAGTTCATTCAGTGACGTATACTCCTTATCAGTCCCTATATGGACTATAATATATACATATTTTATGAGCAAAGAATCAAACGAACGAAGTTTCCTTCCAACTTCACAATTCCAGCATGCAGCACAGTCACACTCTTCAGGCTTGAAGTCACCCGTTCCAGGCAGCCATAACCCTCAGATCCACCCTCCCAGACAGTTATAACCCTCAGATCCACCCGATCCAGACAGTCAGAACCCTCAGATCCAACCGATCTAGACAGCGAGAACCCTCAGATCAACCCGATCCAGACGGCCAGAACCCTTAGATCAACCCGATCCAGACAGCCATAACCCTCAGATCCACCCTCCCAGACAGTTATAACCCTCAGATCCACCCGATCCAGACAGTCAGAACCCTCAGATCCACCCGATCTAGACAGCGAGAACCCTCAGATCAACCCGATCCAGATAGCCAGAACCCTCAGATCAACCCGATCCATACAGCCAGAACCCTCAGATCCACCCTCCCAGACAGTTATAACCCTCAGATCCACCCGATCCAGACAGTCAGAACCCTCAGATCAACCCGATCCAGACAGCCAGAACCCTCAGATCAACCCGATCCAGACAGCCAGAACCCTCAGATCCACCCGATCCAGACAGCCATAACCCTCAGATCAACCCGATCCAGACAGTCAGAACCCTCAGATCCACCCGATCCAGACAGCGATAACTCTCAGATCAACCATCCCCAGACAGCCATAACGCTCAGATCCACCCGATCCATACAGCTAGAACCCTCAGCCACTCTCCCAGACAGCGAGAACCATCAGAGTCACCCTTTCCAGACAGCGAGAACCCCCAGTCACCCGATCCAGAGAGAACCATCAGATCCACCCTCTCCAGAAAGCAGCCGCATCCCTCCGCGCCTGATCGGCCCGGCACAATCTCTCCAATAACACGTGCCCGCGCCGTGCGGATGGTCCCCAGGCGCTGACGCCACAATCGCTCCCATCTTGTAGTCGGAGTGACGCCTAATGGCATTATCCAAACTTCATCAGAATTTTCGCGGTCAATTTGTCGCGCCAGAGAGGCTGGGAGGGGGTAGGCCGTGGGGACACATTGCGCAGAATGCGCTGAGACACAGCGGCGCTCTGAGAAAACAGCCCGAGGGCAGACTGAGACACAGCGGCGCTCTGGGAATACAGCCCGAGGGCAGACTGAGACACAGCGGCGCTCTGGGAAAACAGTCCGAGGGCAGACTGAGACACAGCGGCGCTCTGGGAAAACAGCCCGAGGGCAGACTGAGACACAGCGGCGCTCTGGGAAAACAGCCCGAGGGCAGACCGAGACACAGCGGCGCTCTGGGAAAACAGTCCGAGGGCAGACTGAGACACAGCGGCGCTCTGGGAAAACAGCCCGAGGGCAGACCGAGACACAGCGGCGCTCTGAGAAA
This sequence comes from Chirona hameri, assembly GCA_036785665.1. Classification (NCBI taxonomy): domain Eukaryota; kingdom Metazoa; phylum Arthropoda; class Thecostraca; order Balanomorpha; family Balanidae; genus Chirona; species Chirona hameri. The sequence goes on along the minus strand of JAXIVJ010000459.1, from coordinate 79,952 downwards.
ACAGCCCGAGGGCAGACTGAGACACAGCGGCGCTCTGGGAAAACAGCCCGAGGGCAGACATGGCCGTCCTCTACCGACAGTTCGCCGCCAGACGACAGCTGACAGCTGCCTTTACCTCACAGGTGGGGACACATATTTCAGGTTCTATGTGTATTTTTGGCATCCCACGATGACCGTCATGATTGGTTTAACCTTCGGAGTTAGAATAGAGTCAATGAAAACCACAGCCTAACCGTCATGATTAGTTTAACCTTCGGAGTTAGAATAGAGTCAATGGAAACCACAGCCTCATACTGTTTGATATATCAATGAGAAAATGAAACAAAAGAGACGACAGTTTCAGGCGTAGCCCTTGCCCAGGTCCATCATCAGGTCTCAGGTTGAGACCTGAGGATGGGCTACGCCTGCAACTGTCGTTTCTTTTGTTTCATTTTCTCATTAATGTATCCAATAGTATGAGGCTGTGTTTTTATTGACTATTTTACATTATGAACCTAAAAAAGCGCTATCCCACGCCCCACACACTACAGAGTTAGTTAGAGTTCCAGAAGCTCTCCTTTTAAGTGATAGTTTATGTCATGAAGGTACGCGGTACATTTATGTTATCAATATGAATTTGTAAGAAACAACCAGTTGCACCTTTAAAACATTAACACGCGCCCTGGAGGGCCTCTGATAGTTAGACGCCCTGGGGGGGATTTCTCCCCCCCCCCTATGATCTCGAAAACCACGCAATGTAGCGACAAGCCGAAAACGACGTTAGATAGCTCGAGACAAGCTCTTTTGAAAGTATTTCGTTCATTTTTTTCTCAAGTCAATACTGAGGTCACCAGAGGTCATCAAGGGTCAGATTTGCAAGTTTTCAAAACTTCGCTTCGAACACCCCCAAATATCTTGGGAACTATGATAGTTATCAGCAAACGGTAAAAGCAATCGAAAGCCCTTGAAGAAATGAAATCGACAAAGATGTCCTCAGACTCAGGTCAATAGTTTGGCTCCAGGGGTCATCAAATGTCAAAAAGGAGTTTTTTTTTGCAAAACTGTTTTTCGCAAATAACTTTTTACCTAATAAAGATAAAGCAATAATTTTTAGCCATCATGTTTGTCTCATCAAGGTGCTTTGAATCATATTCATGGTGACCGGGTTAGGTCAACTGAGAAATTTGACCTCAGGTTAAGGTCAAGTGGTGACCTAAGTTGGTCATGTTGCATATTGGGAGACGTGTCTCGACGAGACAAACACATTGGTACCATTGTGTCTTCTCTATCTTCCTTATGTCGATAGTTATTGACAAAAAAGTGTTGGCGGTCACGAAATTGACCTGACCTTAGGTCACCGATATTAGAAATCCGAGACGAACAAATTGTTTGTATCTATGACCTTATGAAATCCTGCAAGATTGAAACCAATCGGCCTAAAATTGTGGCTGTGGTACTACTGCAAACTTTTTGGAGTTGAGGTCATCACGTGACCTGGTCTGGTGACCTGACCTGAGATGACCCGAGGTCAAGAATTTTACATAAAGTGGGAAGTTCATGGCTGAACAGGTATGCAAAAAACGGCGGCACGCAGCGCCACCGTTTTTGCGCTATCCTTGAAAACCGGAGGGGGGGGGGGGATTTCGCCCCCCCCCCCTCCAGGGCGCGTGTTAAAACTAAATTGAATGTAACCAAAATTATTTGTGTTAGTGTTTGACAAGTTTGTGCAATGCATTTTTTTCAGGAACAATGCTCTCAAGGATGTGAAGTTTCTTTTGTGAATGTATGCACACTTTTGTCATTTCAGGAGTGTTTTCTTCAACCCAATGAGTGGGTCAAACGACTTCATAATTACACCGCAAAATTGTCACCAATTGCCTGTCTCTAATGCAAAATTCGGAAAACTCTAGAAGACGATTTTAACCCGCGCACTGCAGGGGGGTTGATTTCCGCCCCCCCTCAGGTTTTTCAAATATAGCGAAAAAACGGCGGCGCGCAGCGCCGCCGGGTCTTGACACACCTGTTAGGACATCAATTGCGCACACTTCGAAAAAAAATAACCTCGGGTCATCTCAGGTCAGGTCACCAGACCAGGTCAAGTGACCCCACCTCCAAAACTGTTTGCAGTTGTGCCAAAGTCAGAGTTTTTCATCGATCAGTTTGAAACTTACAGGATGTCATGAGGGCATAAGTACTTACAATTCGTATATCTCGTAATTTTGATATCAGTGACTTAAGGTCAGGTCAATTTCGTAACCTTCCCATAATAAGTCAATGGGGAAATATACAAATGCTTCCTATTTCAAGGATATGCATGATATAAGTCCAATTACTTCTGGATCATGTTATTATATTGGAGGTCATGCGAGGTCACCATCACTTTTTTTGTCAATAACTCCCGACATAATGAAGATAGAGAAGTAAAACAGACATCAATGTGTTTGTCTCGTCGAGATACGTCTTCCCATATGCAACATGCCCTACTTGGGTCACCACTTAACCTTGACCTGAGTTCAAATTGTTAAGTTGGCTTGACAAGGTCACCATCTATATCACTGGAAGCGCCTTGACAATATAAACACAATGGCGTAAACAGTTTTCCGTTATCTTTATTAAGTAAAAAGTTAATAGCAAAAACGATTTAGCAAAAAAACGGATTTTTTTAACCTCTGGAGCCTCAAATATTGACCTGAGATCAAATCTAAGGACACCTTAGCGATTGTAAATTTCACTGGCTGGCGTTTGATTTTTTCCGTTTGTTTCTAACTAGCATCGTTTCTGAGAAATATGGGAATTACTGGAGCGATGTCCTAAAACAGGAAAAACTGGAAAATTTGACCTTTGATGACCTCTGGTGACCTCAATTTTGACCTGAATTAAAAGAACACTGAAATACTTTCGATAGAACATGTACCAAGCTATCAAATGCCTTTTTCCGCTTCTCGCTACGTAGCGTAGTTTTCAAGATCTCAGGGGGGGGGGGAATCAACCCCCCTGCAGTTCTTGTTCGGCGCAAAGCCCCTGCAGTGCGCGGGTTAATTAATACATACATCCCTTCGCTAATGATTTTGTTTTTGTCGGGTGTCTCATCGAATTGACAAGTTCCATTTATAAATTATACAATTGTTCAGCATTTAACCCTCGCACTGGGGGGGGGGGGGTCGGGTCATTTTGACCCCTCCCCCACCTGAGGTTTTTGGGGAAATGCGGGAAAACGAGCCATAGTTGTTTGGGCATCAATTACTCACATTTTGTGGAACTTTTGACCTCAGGTCATCTTAAGTCAGGTCACCAGGTCACGTCAAGTGACATCACCTCCAAAAATGTTTGTGGTCGTGCCAAAGCCACAGTGTTCGTCCGAGAGCTTTGAAATTTACAGAAGTACCTACAATTCGTCTACCTCGGATTTTACATATCAGTGACCTAAGGTCAGGTCAATTTCGTGACCTCCCATTATAAGTCAATTGGAAAATATGCAAATGCTTCCTATTCAGAGAATATGCATTAGATCAGGCCAATTATTTCAGGATCATGTTATTTTAGTTAATGCTTGATGACTCGGGTGCAATTCTTGCTCGGTGACCTATGCAAGGTCAGCTGAAGTAATCTGAGGTCACTGCACCTTTTTTGCCAATAACTCTTGATATAATACAGATACAGACGTGCAAATGATACCACTGTGTTTGCCTTGTCAAGACTCATTACCCCATATGCAACATTACATACATTTGTCACCAAATGACCTTGTCCCCCTTCCATTTTTCATGAGCTTTCGATTTTTTTCCGTTTGTTCCTAGCTATCATAGTTCCCGATATATTTGGTGGTTTCTGGAACAAAGTCCTATACTTGGAAAATTTGGCCTTTGATGACCTGACTTAGTTACACCTGACTTAGTTACTGACTTAGACAAACGGTGACTTAGTTACAAACGAGACGGACAAAGCCAGCATCTTTAACGAACACTTTACTTCTCAAACGAATCTCGACACAGACTCACTAGAATTACCAGACGATCCTGCAAATGACAGAACCATTCTGCAACAAATTAATGTTTCACAAGAACAAGTACTAAAAGCATTAAATTCACTTAATATACACAAATCGACCGGCCCCGATCAAGTTTCCACCAAATTGCTTAAACTAACAGCGCTGCTGATATACGAGCCACTCACGACACTATTTAATAAATCTCTCGAATTAGGCATTTTCCCCAACAGCTAGAAAGAAGCGACCGTTACACCTATCTTCAAAAACTCAGGATCACCATCCGACTTTCGCCAATACCGCCCTATCAGTCTTTTGTCCTGTCTATCAAAACTTCTAGAAAAACTCGTTTTTTCCTCTATATACTCCCATCTTACTAACAACCATCTCTTAACAGACAGACAAAGCGGGTACAGGTCGGGACACAGCACTCAGCTTCAACTGGTCTACCTGACTCACACACTTTATAAACAACTAGACGAAGGACGTGACATGACAGCAATCTTTCTTGACATTTCAAAATATTTTGACAAAATTTGGCATGATGGACTTCTTTACAAATGCAAAAACGACTTTCTTATTTCTGGCCCGCTCCTCCTATGGCTGAAATCATATCTGACAGACAGAACACAACGGGTGAACGTGGGAGACGCCTTTTCCTCGACACAAACTATCAACGCTGGATGCCCTCAGGGCTCAGTTCTGGGACCTCTCCTTGCGCTTATGTACCTAGACGGACTCGCCGAAAAAGTAACTAACGAAATTATTTTCTACGCAGACGATACTTCTCTGTATGCCTCTCATACGACTGAACACATTGACACAGTACAACAGTCTCTTCAACGCGATCTTGACGCCATTGACGAATACGCAAGACAATGGGAAATTCAATTCAACACTTCCAAAACAATTCAACAGACATTCAGCCACAAAGCACATCACACATCACCAGTACTACGTTTCTCTGGAAAAAATAATTTCCCCGGACACTGAAGCACATAAACACCTAGGCATCACATTCTCAAAAGACCTGAGATTCCACAAACATGTGAATAACATAATTAAAAAAGCAAACATAGCACTAAGCCCTCTCTATCCAGTAGCCAAACACATACATCGCACCACACTCAGTCACATATACACAACCTACGTAAGACCACACTTTGACTATTGTGACATTGTTTTTGACGGACACATTACCTTACAAGACGAATTGCGACTAGAAAAGGTACAGAGCCGTGCGGCGAGACTGGTGACAGGGACCTCACTCAGAACATCGACAGACAAACTGAGACAAGACCTGGGATGGGACACACTCAAGACACGACGAACAATGCACAAACAGCTGTTCTTTCACAGGCTCACAAACACACCAACAACCAGAATACATAAGACAGATACTCCCACAGTCACGAGTTCACAACATAGGAAGGACACTCAGAAACTCTAGAACACTAACACTCCCCGCCAACAGAACAACATCCTTCCAACGATCATTCATCCCAAACACTACCCGCACATGGAATACACTACCAGAAACACTTCGAACACAGCCTTCACACAAAAGGTTCAAGAAAGGCATCGCGGATCTGTTCGGAACTACCAAACCCCCTACATACTTCTCATTCGGCTCAAAACTCGGAAACACATATCACACCCAAATCAGAACGGGGAGCCTTCAGCTCAACGCTCATCTTTATCAAACACAAAGACTTTCTTCTCCAAGTTGTTTATGCGGCCACAAATCAGAGACCTTGCAACATTTTATTTTCCACTGTCCACTTTTTCAAGATTTGAGGACCAAGCTTCTTCGGCAGTTAACACAATTATTAGGTCCTGATTTTACCCGACTACCAAAAACAGACATTCTACACACACTGACGCATGGACACAACATTCACAGCGAAGACGGTCGGGTGCTCGCGGGGCTCTTCCAGGACTACGTAATAGAAGGAATAAGGCGGCGGCGGCGGCGGCGGCGGTGGCTGGCGCTGCGACCGATTAACCTCTGATTTATCTTTCCGGCGGTCGTGTCACTTGTCCCACGCTTATGTTAGGAGAGGTGCCGTGATTTAAGTCCTTTCGACTTTTGCACCGATCCTATTATTTCACTTTGTTTACGTTGTTTCTCTACGTGATTACAAATAAATAAACAAACAAACAAACAAACCTCTGGTAACCTCAATATTGAACGGAGTCAACAAATACCTGAAGTTTCTTCGAATGTGTTTCTCCAGAGCTTTCGAACTTTTTCCTGCGTCTTTCTAGCCCTTTTAGTTTTCGAGTTATTATGTGTATGGGGAGGGGAGGGGGGGGGGGGCTCATTTTGACCCCCCTCAGGCGAAGTTGACTCAGAAGGCCACTGGAGTGCAGGTTAAAGATGAAGACGCAACATTGACTAGGAACCACTATTTCGCTAAATTGTATAAGCAAAAGAGGATTAATGTATCTTGTAAAAGTATGGAAACTTCAAAATAAAACCGGCAAATAAAAACGAATCAAACATAGCCTCTCCTTGACATTGATAACCAAATCGTGTGATTTTTGTCCACCACGCCTGCAGCGCATCTTCAGGGCACTACTATAGGCCCTCTATATTATATAGGCCCACGACGCCTACATACCCCAGCACGTAGAAACTAACCAGACGGATTTTTCGGTAACCCGCGGGTCTTTCCATGAAATTGGTCCACCACACAAGTGTTGCCGCAAAAGAACATTCCCAGCTAAACCGATACACTAGCCAACGACATACGAAGCTATTTTAGAAACGTGGCCAATTTTGTCATCTAGCAAAGTAAGACCACCGGTAATGCATCAAATCCACATTCCCACTTCAAGTATGATCATACATATTTACAGACATTGTCAACTTGGCGCAACTCAAGACTATTTGAATCACTCCTGTGTTCCTGTGTCTCGAACCTGGGATCGATGTTGCGCTTGGTCTGGAACAACATATCCGCTGGCTCTCAAACAGACGTAATTTATACTGACTATAGTTCAGCATTTCAGAGTGTAAATCATCAACACTTGGCTCTAAAAATGGAAAAATCGTATCATATGACCGGAAAAGCACTGTCCTGGCTCAAATCGTACTTGTCTGAAAGAGAGCAGCGGGTTGTTGTGAATGGCCAATGTTCAGCGTGGGCCCTGGTACTGTCGGGGACGCCAGAAGGGGGGGGGGGGGCTTTTGTCCCCTCTTCTGTTCGCATGCTATGTCAATGACCTGCCAGCTGTCGTACGTTCAGATTGCCTCCTGTTTGCCGATGATTTTGAGCTATATGCTAGGGTTGACAGTTTTAGTGATGTTCGCGGCCTGCAGGCTGATATAGATGGGCTCTGCCAGTGGTCGGCAGCGTGGCAGTTAAAACTGAACCCAGTGAAATGCAAAATCCTCTCACTAACTCTGCGAACGAAACCCATCACAGGCGTTTACACGATGGGAAGTGAGGGGATTCAAAGAGTTCACGAAATGCGAGATCTGGGAGTGATATTAGACGAAAAGTTGACTTTTGGTATCCATGTAGACGCTGTGCAAGAAAGCCAACAGTTTTTTTAAATAAAAATTATATACTGGCTCTCAGTCTTTTGATGAGATCGTTTCAAACTGGAAAAAAAATGGTCGCTCATTGTATGATGTCAATCCCAAGTCAATCATATCGACATACTGCACACATGTTCGATCAATACTGTGTTATATGGCTGTGTTGTATGGGGAGTTATTATGTATTATATACTGTTTTATGATGGCTGTGTTATATGGGGAGGAGCTGCCAACACACACTTGAAAAGAACTGAAAAAGTTCAGCATAAGTTCCTGACTTGGCTCTGCGCTCGCTGTCGTGTTGCAGATGTCGCTTTGGATTATGACAGTCTTCTACGTCATTTCGGACTTGCATCTCTCATTCACAACATTCACAACAACAAACTTGACTCGTCTTTCCTTGTAGAGTCATTCCCGTTGGCAGCTGCTCCCCGTGTACTCCGTAGCAGAGTGTTGTTCAACGTGCCGCATGCCAGAGTGAACACGGTCAATTCCAGTATGTTTTTAATAATCCCTCGTCACTGCAACACGTTCCTAAACTCTACAAGGACCGTAGATATCTGGCATACAGGGATTGGTAATTTTAGGAAACATGTCATCGTATACTCCACTACAATACTCTAGTCATTGTAATCATAGTGTTTTTATATCTCGTATGGTCATATCTTTTAGGTAGGCCGTAGGTATGTTTTAGTTGTGAGTCTAGTCATGTATACCTACTCATTTAATATCTCATGTCTTTGTCTTATATCGCATTTTATATCACATGTTGTATAGTGTCTTTAAGGTTCGTATGTTGTATTTTAGCGTGTGTTTCGCTACGTTCGTGACTTCATCTATAAGTGGGTTTGATTGGCCCGTTGATGATGATTGAAATAAACTAAACTCCCAAAACAAAACTATATTTATATTGCAATCCCATCATCTCAAGACGCATACATTTTTAAACGAAGTTCGTCTCAGAATACACATTTGTATTTATAGATATTGCACTAATTCGCTCTTTTGAGTTATTGCTCTTAAGCTTCTTGATATTGATTAAAAGGCTAGCAAAAGTTATATTGAAAAACGACACATTTTCGATTACGAAAAGTTATCAGAACATACTTTTATCAAGGCGAACACCTTCCAAGCATTTATGTTTTTATTGAAAAACAGTAGGTTGAAAAACAGTTGAGACCAGTTGAGTAGGTTGAGTTGAGAAAAAACAGTTGAGTAAAAAGTGAATAAAAACGATAGGGACGAACTTGTTTAAATGTTCCCGCTCACCCAGCCGTTCCAATGCACCTCACTCCTTACCAACCTTCTTCTCTGCCCCCCCCCCCCCCTCTGCCCTCCCGCCGTCTACCGGAGAAACAGTCTGTCTGCGTGGCAATCATCCCCTCATCTCCGCTGCGGAGAACAGCGCCAACTGGGCGCCGCAGCCGCGTCACCCGCTCTGTCTTCCGACCCGTGTTGGTCGGCCCGACATCCTTTGGTGCCGTCTGCCCCCCCGTCCGGCCGGTCTGCCAACCGCAACAAGCAGCCGCCAAAATAGCCGTCGGCGTAAAACATGGTTGTCACGGCTGTCACTCCGGCGATGTTGCCGGCCGAGAGGAGTCGTTAGCCCCGCTCCGTGTCTGATCCGGGTCCTCCCACAGTCTGTCAGGGTCTGTTCCTCCCACAGTCTGTCAGGGTCTGTTCTGTTCCTCCCACAGTCTGTCAGGATCTGTTCTGTTCCTCCCACAGTCTGTCAGGGTCCGTTCCTCCCACAGTTTGTCAGGATTTGTTCTGTTCCTCCCACAGTCTGTCAGGGTCCGTTCCTCCCACAGTCTGTCAGGATATGTTATGTTCCTCCCACAGTCTGTCAGGGTCTGTTCTGTTCCTCCCACAGTCTGACAGGATCTGTTCTGTTCCTCCCACAGTCTGTCAGGATCTGTTTTGTTCCTCCCACAGTCTGTCAGGGTCTGTTCTGTTCCTCCCACAGTATGTCAGGTTCTGGTCTGTTCCTCCCACAGTCTGCCAGGGTCTGTTTATCCCACAGTCTGTCAGGGTCTGGTCCTCCCACTCCACAGTCTGTCAGGGTCTGTTATGTTCCTCCCACAGTCTGTCAGGGTCTGGTCTGTTCCTACCACAGTCTGTCAGGGTCTGGTCCTCCCACAGTCTGCCAGGGTCTGTTCTGTTCCTCCCACAGTCTGTCAGGGTCTGGTCCTCCCACAGTCTGTCAGGGTCTGGTCCTCCCACAGTCTGACAGGGTCTGTTCTGTTCCTCCCACAGTCTGCCAGGGTCTGGTCCTCCCACAGACTGGCAGGGTCTGGTCCTCCAACAGTCTGTCAGGGTCTGGTCCTCCCACAGTCTGTCAGGGTCTGTTCTGTTCCTCCCACAGTCTGCCAGGGTCTGGTCCTCCCACAGTCTGTCAGGGTCCGTTCCTCCCACAGTCTGTCAGGATCTGTTCTGTTTCTCCCACAGTCTGCCAGGGTCTGGTCCTCCCACAGACTGGCAGGGTCTGGTCCTCCCACAGTCTGTCAGGGTCTGTTCCTCCCACAGTCTGTCAGGGCCAATTCCTTCTAGTTCTACAGTCTTTCAGTGCCAGGCACGTAGCCAGGATTTTTATCAGTGTGGGGGGGGGGGGGGGCACGTAACCGACGGATCAAATTTCGCTCTATTTCGTTAGCGAAAGTTGTTGACCGGGGTGTGGGGGGTCGTCACAGCATCGCATTTTATCTAGTGTAAATTGGCTTGCGCAAAATCGCATTTTGTCTAGTGTAAACTGGGTTTGCTCAGTGGGCATGGCCCCGTGACACCCTTGGCTACGTCCCTGGTAAGTGCCTGTTCCAGTATCCTCTTGCATAAAAGTTACGATTTACGGGGCCGGAATAAATTTAAGGAACTTCCTATTCTAGGCAGGGAATATCATCACAATATTCGTATTGCCACTTTGGTCCACCTGCATGGCGTAACTGGTGCGTAGTATTAGCCGAGTTCATCCTGCGCGTAATGCTTTCGGGGTGCCGGGCAATGGTTCCTTTCGGGCAAATAATAAGCGAACTATTTACGTAAGATGTAAACAAGTGCCAGTCCATGGTGTATGATTGTGTGGCACAAGATGTGCATGTCATCGAAAGCTCATGTTACAAACCATAACTATGCAATCGACCCGAAAGGAAGATTATGTTTCCCCCTTTGTGGTGCTGGCATCAGTGACATGACACTAATGTTGAAGCGAGATGTCGCTACAATCGCCGGATGATTCTACCTTGACTTTACGGCCTTGGATTCTATGCACTGGCGGATCCAGGGGGCGGCGGCAAGGGCTAAAGCCCCCCCCCCCATCCAAAACTCGACAGGGGCGGCAATAGAAACTAGCCCCCCCCCCAAATCTGCCGAAACTGGCGATGAAAAAATGGGTACGTACTGCCCGCGAAAAAATAACATCTTGCGAATTTTGTTTTGGCCTCATTCGTGTTTCCTCTATTTTGTAGCATTTTGGTAGCAGTAGGGATAGGGAAAGTGGCGCGTCTGACGCTATTTTGGAGTGATTCACAACCAACGTAAGTTATAATTTATAAATAAAACCTTCCATTCCAAGCTCGACAGGGGCGGCAATATAAATTAGCCCCCGACCCCCCAAAAAAACGTTGAAACTGGCGATGAAAAAATGGGTACTGCCTGTGAAAAAAACTGTTTGCGAAGTAAATAAATATGTTTTTGCCTCGTTCGTGTTTCCTCTATTTGGTAGCATTTCGGTAGCAGTAGGGTTAGGGAAAGTGACGCGTCTGACGTTATTTTGGAGTGATTCACAACCAACGTAAGCTATAATTTTACACGCAGCGTCGCAGCCCTTGGTCTCCTGCTGCCTGCTGGGTGGCAGAGGAGCGCGTGAGAGAATTTCCTTGCATAGGTACCTATGTTGTGTGGAATACGTCTACTAGTATTAAGTAGGATAATTAGGTTCAGTTACAAAATCCCAATGTTCTTCTTTTCGTAGCTGGGGCATTCCACGACAAATCGACAAAAACAAAGTGCAAAATTATACCGTCATGTCACCGATTTTGACCAAAATTGGTATATGGGGTAACCTGGGGCGCTAAAGCGAGCTGTAAAAGTTGTAATGCAATGCAAGCAGTGGTTCCGGAGATATTGCCTCGGGCATTTGAATAAGGTCACGGTGCAGGTCAATCTTTGTCAGCACATATGGCGGCGAATTGAAGAAGCAATATATATTTATTATATGTCATTAGAATGGCAATGAGCTGTGTTATAACATGCTGATGTTTATTTTTTCATTTTCGAAAATATCCAAATTTAGTAGGTACGTTTTCGAAATTGTACAACTTTTTTGGATACCTTTTCTCAAACGTGTTTCTAATTTTTCGCTATGCAATTCTTACGTGTAAGGACGTGTCAATTGAGTGCACAAATCAAATTGAAGGATATTTGCCTCCAAATATCTCAAATTTTGTCATTTGAAATGCTATTTTACATACAAAATATGGTATTCGATAATAACTTGTGACTGAATAAAACTAGAATGGTACGGTAAACGTCATTTTTATGTTCCCATCAAGATGAGTTTAATGCTCGAGTTAAATGCATGACCTCTTTCTGACACTTGATGATCTTGACCTTAAATTTCGAAGTTAGTATTTTTTTTGCAATTTTGACTTGTTTTTGGATACCCAAGCCAAATGTATTTCCTATTTTTGACTTTATTATTGTTAAGTGTAAAGAAGTGAAATTCAAACAGAAAAATACTATTGATGGTTATTTGGCTTCAAATATGCTAAATTTTGTCATTTTATATGTTCTTTTTGTGAGGGATGTTATTCCCCAATAACTTTTGACTGAATAAAGATAAAAATGGACACCATTTTGCTATTTTCGTCAAGACGCGCTGCATGATATGCAGTATGACCTCTTTCTAACATTTGGTGACCTTCACCTAAGGTCAATGTCAAGGTTCAAGGTTCGGTTTCTAATTGTGGCCTATGTGGTGATGTTATATATCTTTAAACTTGTCTTGTTGCGAGGAATTAGATTGTGCTTAAATAACGCCTGATCGTCAATATCAACTTTTTAATTCATTTTAATTTGAATGTCGAATAGCAACTTCATAACTTCCTTCTCGGTGTAAAGAAAGCCCGAAAATGCCTCAGTTTGCTTTATAATCATCAACGATCGCGCAATTATTTTAATACCAATGAGTTCCTAGCTTCAAGACAAGTTCAAAGATATACAACATCGCCGTGTATGTCAAATTGGAAAGGTGACATTTCTTACGCCGTTACCTTGATCTTAGGTCAAGGTCATCAAATGTCAGAAAGAGATCATGCTGCACAGCATTCAACGCGTCTTGATGATAACGACAAAATGATGTTTACCGTGCCCTTCTAGCTTTATTCAGTCAAAATGTATTAGCGAATAACTTATTTTTATATAACATAGCATGTACAATGTCAAAATTTGAGATATTTGGAGGCAAATAGGCATCAATTTTATTTTTGCACTTAATTGACACGTCCTTACACGTAAGAATAGTATAGCGAAAAATGTAACCTAAGTGCTCCTGGGGCCCGGAAGGCCCCCAGTGAAATTAGCCCCCCTCCATATTGGGAGGCTGGATCCGCCAGTGATTCTATGCAGTATCGTAAATTGTGTTCACCAGCTTCTTATTTTCTTTCTTTAAATGTGCCGGATTCTAGGATATGACGCCATACCTAAAATAAAGTAGTATCAAACAGAACCATAATATACAACTATTTACTGACTATTTAAACAACATTTGCACAAAGCACAAATAAGAACTATTTTCTTATTTATCTAAAATCGACTTAAATCGCAATTTTCTTTCATATTTGGATCTGTCTTAGCAAGTGAAGTTCATCCGCCGGGGAGGCGATATTGATATGTTGTCTGCTGTAAACGACCTTGAGCTTTGGATCCTGAGACACTAAATATTCATATATTAATTAGTAGTGGATACATGATAGTGGATTACATCGACTTACCATGAAAGCTTAAAATCTAGAAGCAGGCACGTAGCCAAGGGGGGGGGGGGGGGGTGCGCCCCCCTCCCCCTCCCCCCCCCCCCTTCCCCCGGAGGCCAGGAGGGCCCTTTTCGGCGCGCTGCGCGCGCCGAAAAGGGCCGACGAGACCGCCGAGGCGCGGTATCATGGACTCTTTACCACGCGAAGCGTGGTCTTTAGAGAGTTTAGAGCACTTTAGGGCCATCAGGGCCTTATCTGAAAGACCAGAGGGCCCCTTGGACGTTTAAAAGAGCCCTGTGCATGTCAGTTGGGCCCTGGCCAGACCGAAAGGGCCCCTGAGCGGGTGAGAGGGCCCCTAAACACGTCGAATGGGCCACACGGAGGGGACTCAGGGCAGGTCGGAGGACCCTCAGAGCATGTCGCAAGGCGACACAGCAGCCAGCGCAGTCCCTTGCCAGGTCGGAAGGGCCCCTCAGAAGGCTAGAGGGCCCCTGGAGAGACCAGAGGGCTCCTGGAAAGTTCAAAGGGCCCTGTGCAGATCGGAGGGGCCCCTGACCAGACCAAAAAGACCCCTGGGCGGGTACGAAGGGCCTCTGAACATGTCGAATTGGCCCCCAGCCAGCACGGATGGGCCACAGGGCAGGTCGGAAGGCCCTTTGAGCATGTCGGCAGGGCGACAAAGCAGTCAGCGCATTCCGACCAGAAGAGTCGCTGGACAGATCGGAGGGGCACCTGGGCAAGTCAGAGGGGCCCCTGGCTAGACCGAAAAGGTCCCTGATCCGGTCGGAAGGGCCCTTGCACATGCCGGATGAGTTCCTAGCCAGACTGGAGGGGCCCCTGAGCCTGTTGGTGGGGCGACAAAGCAGCCAGTGCAGTCCCTTGCCAGGTCAGAAGGACCTCTGAACAGGCCGAATGGGCCTCTTGACACACAAGGGGGACTTCTTGGAAGGACAGAGGAGTCCCTGGTCAGACCGGAATGGCCAAAAGCACGTAGAGTACCCAGATGAAGATTAAATAAAATAGGACTTGCTCCACAAGAAAAATATTAAAAGCGGAGCTTTCGGGTATAGTGTAACACCCTTCGTCAGGGTGTTACAATATACCCGAAAGCTCCAATTTACATTTTCTTGTAGAGTAAGCCCTCTTTGTATTTTTATATATATCACCCACTCCACATGATGTCTTTTCGCTTCGCGGATCCCAGATAAGTCCCTGAACAGGTCGGAAGGGCGTTGCAAAGGTCGTAGGGGCCCCTAGACGATCTGAAGGGACATAACAATACAAATGACTTGAGTCTCAAAAGTTCGGAAAATAGTCGAAAAAAGTGTCACTATATTCCGGCACAAACCTTCATCAGGTGACTGAGGGCAATTCGCCTGCGAAAACTACAACACACAAAATATCGCGAATGTGATACCTATTTTACAAGTACTTTGAAGTAGCTAATATTACAAGACACACAACCTATCATACAAGACACACAACGTAGCACGTAATGAACAAAACATAATCACAAGTACTGAATAATAGGAAACAAAACATCAAAGCCGTATGTCAAGCAAACTTCTGAAGACTATCAATGAATACAATTTGATCCTAAATAAATTTAGATACACCGATGCGAATTCAGGATAAACTACACTTATGCGAATTCAGGATAAACTACACTTGGAGGTCCATGTTACGTCAGTGCCAGACTGCTTACTAGCTCAAAAGTGGCCAGCTCGCTACATTTTTGTTCATGACAGGTTTGAGGTCTCGAATAAACATGGTTTCCTTTACTTGTATTGTTATTTCGTATTTACTTGTATTGTTATTTTTCGTATTGTTATTTCGTTGTTTGTATTGTTATTTCGTAATTATGCCAAGTCTCAAACTAGGGTTAAACTTAATAGATCTGAAAGGACCCTGGGCCTATCAACAGTAAGAATGCAGTTGTCCAGGGAATAAAACTCAAAATTTTCGCGACGCTCCGCGGCGCAATGTAACTACAAATTCAATTATATGCCGGTTAGAAAACACAAATCGACCCGTTTCTCGGCGCATTTATGTGTTATGTTGCTACTTTCCTATATAATTGGGCAAAATAGTTCATTTAAACACTTTTTACCGCCCTTTTAAACGCACAATATAGTATTTCTAGAGGTCCGCACCATACGCAATGCGACACATTGATGAGAAAGCATATCCAGGGCATAAGACTCGAGCTCCCATTACCTCAGTGACCGCAGAAGAGAATCAAATATTTCCAGAAATGCGTTATGAGTCAAGCACAATATATGTGCGGACATTTAGGTCCTCAATGAGCATCAATAATTATATCAAATCGGATCCAGTGGAACATTCCGAAGTGAATTAATATTGTCCGAATTATTTGAACAGAGACATTTTTGGAAAGACGAATCTCTGCTAAAGTTTAAAATGCCGAGACATTCACGTTTTTATATGTAGCGTTAATTAATTAAATTAAATTGTCTTTAGCCACTGATGCAATGCAGTTGGGGAATGGTAGTTAAAAAAGCGTTTCCGACGTGAATTTTCCTTGAATTGTTTCAGCTAAGTCATTTTCGGAAAGCTAATAATTGTATTTACTTTAATGTGTCGGGCATCTTGGGTTTTCCATGTCGATTTTTCATGGCTGGATATAATTTACCCTAATGAGCGATACTCCTAGCGGTCATTCAGCAAGGGAAACTGGGTTTCCGAAGTGAGTGTAGCGTGTTTCTCCCCGATATTGTATCACCAATTATACAAATACATATTCTAAAAAATGCATCGGGGCATCTTTAAAAAGTTCCCTACTTTTTGGTGGAATATACATTGTTTTCCCAACCGTCATATTGGTAGCGGCTACTTTTAGTACCACATTCTTGCCGCGAGAGGCGCCACTAGTAGTATGTCCGCGCCTGGCCCATAACGGTGGCTAGCCATACAAAAGTAGGTAAAGACAATATGCAGAATGATAATTCGTCTTCATATTCCCGAAAAAGTTCCAGATGTAAAGCAAATTGACTTCGAGTGGCATTCACCACTTGCAAAACTCCGATATTTACTGCAGAATCCACTTATTTTAAGCGCTGAAACGACGACCGCGACATCGATCGTGCCAGATATCACCCAAGCGACATCTGTATAATACACGTAATTACAGTGTGCACTGTGCACTGTGCAGGTATATCTAACGTTGGAGTAAATACAAATAACTTACGCAACGGAACCCCTTCGTAGATTTTGGGTCCGATATTTAAGATTATTAAAAATATGGCGCAGATGTGGCGTTACAAACATTTATGAATTTTCTTAGAATCTGCTGTTTCTTAGATTTTCTCAGATTTACCCCGACAACGTAGATCGGTATTAAGCCCAGGCTACACTATGCGTGATAGTACGCAAAGTACGCACGGTTTTTGCAAGTTTGCGTCTTTTGCGTAGTCTAAAAATGTTCAGCTGATAGAAAATGCATTGACTGAGCAACACTGGTACAGTACGCAAAGTCCGCATGAAATATCACGCAAACTTGCAAAAGACGCAGCACGGAAGTACGCAATTCTGCAAAAGACGCAATAACGCAAGTACGCAAGTACGCAAAAAAGTTCAGAGTTTTGAACTTCTTTTTTCCGGTTTTTGCAAGATTGCGTAGTCTGAGACAGTTGGTGGCGCATCGACGGCAATCTGTATTGTCAATAACTCTTGATAGAATATAGATAGAAACGTGCGAATGGCACCAATGTGGTTGTCTCGTCCAGATGCATCGCCCCAAATGCAACATGACATACCTGGGTCACCAAATGACATTGACCTGAGGTCAAATTTTGAAGTTGATCTAACCAGGACACCATTAATATTTTTCGAAGCGCATTGACGAGACAAACACGATGGTGTCAAAATTATTGCTCTATGTTCAACCGATAAATGGTTATTCACGAATTTTTGTTAAAGAAAATGCCATCGTAACCTCTGGAGCCTAAACTATTGAGTATTGACCCACGTGAAATCCCTGACTACTTTTAAGCCTGAGTACTCAAGCACTGATGCGTATTCATCAAAAGGATCAGTCTCATTACCATTTCAACACTATACTACGCAAATCCCGGACGGTGTCAAAAAACGGTACGCAAAAGACGTGCAAACTTGCAAAAACCGTGCGTACTTTCCGGAACGATCACGCATAGTGGAGCCTGGGCTAAGCTTTATGCAGGAGGCCTCTGCAGGTCTGAGTAATGTTTGTTCAGGTCATACCACACCCAGGATTGACAAAAATGTGAATTCTACAATCCGATGACTATTTCATTGATGTTGCGTCATCTCTGCATCATCTTTTGGACTTCGATGGATGTTACCTAAATGTCGGCTGCCAAAAAGTTTCAACAATCAACCAATGCACTTTACAATAACTCACATACTCCGCCCAGACCGGCCCGAAAATACCAAAAGTTGCACAAATTTCAAGCGACATATTTCCATTTTGTGCCTGGTTACGAGCGAGCGCGCTTCGCGCTCGTCTTTCCGTGGTTGCGAGCGAGCGCGAAGCGCTAGCTCGTCCTTCCGTGGTGTATGGGAACAATCTGATTATGAGCGGCCCGGCCCGGCCCGGCCCGACCCGACACGACCCGACCCATGGTGACGCTTTTGAGAAGCTTATATCTCTGCAACCGCACGTCCGACTGACAAGCGGACTTCTTTGCTGAGCAGCCCCATCTAACCTACCCTGTTTGAGACCAGTGCCGACACATGTGGGTGATTACCACTGCGCGTAGCGCGTGCCGCGTGAGGGGTGTGCTAAGTGTTTTCTATCTAAAAACTCTGCAACGGCTGAGCCGATTGCGTTCAAATTTGGTGTGTGGTTAGGGACCTCTCAGCCGACACTTTCCCACAAGTCAGGGATGGGGTGCCTCTGCACGTGCGCAGCACGTGCACACCCCTATTATATATCTCAGGAACGGCTGAGCCGATTGTGTTCAAATTTGGTGTGTGGTTAAGGACCTCTCAGCCACCAATTTTCCACAAGCCAGGGGTGGGGTGCCTCTGCACGTGCGCACGTGCACACTCCTATTCTCTATCTCAGGAACGGCTGAGCCGATTGTGTCCAAATATGGTGTGTGGTTAGGGACCTCTCAGCCGCCAATTTTCCACAAGCCAGGGGTGGGGTGCCTCTGCACGTGCGCACGTACGCACCTTTTTTTGTATCTCAGAAACAACTTGTCCTATCGAGTTGAAATTCACCATACATTTCCTTCGCGCTCGCTCGTACATCGCCGACTACGGCGCCTTACTGGTATGTATGTACGTGCACGTAACAGGGTCATAATTGGCTGTGAACTAAACTGTTCAATGTAAAATGAATGACGCTATGAGCGCATCTCTGTAATCGTCTTCACCCTTCTGCACCACCTCTTTTATGGATCCCTGGTTATGGCGTACGCTGTAATGGGGTTTAACGTTGTCTAATTACGACCCATTTATGAGGAAGATTATGGTATTCAATATTACAGCCTTAATCTTCCGGAAGATGCTGCAATCGTATCATGAGTTCCCTACTAAGTAAAATATTTTGAAACACAATGAAATGCTTAAAACATAAATAATCATCCCTAAGACATATTTGTACAAAGGTACTCGTCAGAATTGTATTCATTAAAAAAATCGAAAAATCAACCCAATCACTATATGTTCATTGTTCATGCGCTGACTAGAAGCCACAGAGTATCGAACACAACTGTCACAAAGCGACGGTCGAAACAAACAGCAGAACTTCTCGGTACATTCCTCGATTTCAAAAGTAACGACCATCAACACCAGGCTAGGCTAGCTCAGGTTAGCAAACCTTAAAAGAAATGCCCAATCTTCATAATGGAGGTTTACACTGAGATAGGAGTCAGTAGGCCATGTCGATAAACCACTTGTGTCATACTCTGTTTGGTTGTAAGGGCTCTCCTGCCAAATCTATTTGATGTTCTATCCTGTGAGTCAGAGCTGTGTCGAAAAGCTTCATATGGCAGCATGTGTCGAAATGCTTCATATGGTAGCATGTGTCGAAAAGCTTCATATGGCAGCATGTGTCGAAAAGCTTCATATGGCAGCATGTGTCGAAATGCTTCATATGGTAGCATGTGTCGAAAAACTTCATATGGCAGCATGTGTCGAAATGCTTCATATGGTAGCATGTGTCGAAATGCTTCATATGGTAGCATGTGTCGAAAAACTTCATATGGTAGCATGTGTCGAAAAGCTTCATATGGTAGCATGTGTCGAAATGCTTCATATGGTAGCATGTGTCGAAAAGCTTCATATGGTAGCATGTGTCGAAATGCTTCATATGGTAGCATGTGTCGAAAAGCTGCATATGGTAGCATGTGTCGAAATGCTTCATATGGTAGCATGTGTCGAAAAGCTTCATATGGTAGCATGTGTTAAAAGCAGCGTTACTCGATCAGGGAGCTAACCCTTCGCCAATCAGGCAATATTATGCTAGTTATGTAAGCAATGTTGGGGTAATCATTACATAGGCGTAGGAACAGGGGGGCCGGGGGGCCATGTCCCCCTTACTTTTCGGCCATTTTTGGGGCTAACATATTTATTTTTGTTTGGTGAAAGAAGTGGTTGAAGGCAAGAGGTTCGCCAAGACGAGAACAGCCCAAATCTGCAAATAAATCTTCCATAGGGGGGGATGGGGTACTCTCAAAACGAGATCACAGTTTCACTGCCCCCTCCCCACTTTTCGTGACGTTCTTACGTTCCTGAATCATTACATTTGTACTTACTACTTTTATAAATAATTATGTTGACATAGGTTCCGAGTCTTTTACATCTTCTTTCGAAGCGCACAATGTCATAACAACATGCGACACTTTTTAAATTTGTGCCACTTCTCGCAATCTATACTGAATATGCGAGTTTATGTTTTCGAAATATATTGCTTTCTAAAAAAAAATTGGGGATATCTCTTGATAATTTAGCCAAACCATTGACATACAACATTTTGAGGTACGAATACCCCTTATTAGCACATTCGCAGCGATTTGACAAGGTGGGTTATTCCCTTTAAAGGGAATAGGTCACCCTGAAAGCTGTCTTGAAATTTGACTATACGGGTATTTCGGGCTGCATAAACGAATATGACATTTGTTTGGACGATGGGTGGATATCCGTCGAAAAATGGGCATATTTCTCTTTTCTCCTTCATGGCCATACAAAAACGTCATTACAATTATGACGTCATGAATATGGTAGCTTGGATATGGAAACTATTGCATACACTAACGACGGACTTTAGACATATACATATACGCAGGCTGCTTGTAACGTAAACAACCGTTTTGAGGACCCGAAACAAGTTTCGGGGAAATTGAACTTCTTCGAAAAGGGGCCCAATAGTCCTGTGTCGAAATTACTTAGCGTAGCGAGGTAATTCTTTCACCACAACCCGTTTTTTCGATCTGCTTTACAAATCTGCTATCTCAGTTGAAAACCCCATGTTAAAGGTGAACTATGTGTTATTCCCTTTAAGCACATCAAGTTTCCTAAGTACATCAAGTACAGAAACCTAAGTAGGTACATCAAGTTTCTGTTTAACCCTGGGGTCCATGCACATTTCTGGCTATCATATGCTCAAACTGGTAATAAGCCATTCAAACGCCATGATGAGAGAAATGTTTGTACGATATTTCGTACGATAAAACACTTGCTGATCAAAATCGTAGTCGGTCTGCGTCTCCACAGCTCATCATACCCTAACAATGGGGCTCTGTCGGACTGTCGAGCTCATCATACCCTAACAATGGCGCTCTGCCGGACTGTCGAGCTCATCATACCCTAACAATGGCGCTCTGTCAGACTGTCGAGCTCATCATACCTAACAATGGCGCTCTGTTGGACTGTCGAGCTCATCATACCCTAACAATGGGGCTCTGTCGGACTATCGAGCTCATCATACCCTAACAATGGGGCTCTGTCGGACTGTCGAGCTCATCATACCCAAACAATGGCGCACCGTCGGACTGTCGAGCTCATCATACCCTAACAATGGGGCTCTGTCGGACTGTCGAGCTCATCATACCCTAACGGTGGGGCTCTGTCGGACTGTCGAGCTCATCATACCCTAACAATGGCGCTCTGTCGGACTGTCGAGCTCATCATACCCTAACAATGGGGCTCTGTCGGACTGTCGAGCTCATCATACCCTAACAATGGGGCTCTGTCGGACTGTCGAGCTCATCATACCTAACAATGGGGCTCTGTCGGACTGTCGAGCTCATCATACCCTAACAATGGCGCTCTGTCGGACTGTCGAGCTCATCATACCCTAACAATGGGGCTCTGTCGGACTGTCGAGCTCATCATACCCTAACAATGGGGCTCTGTCGGACTGTCGAGCTCATCATACCCTAACAATGGCGTTCTGTCGGACTGTCGAGCTCATCATACCCTAACAATGGGGCTCTGTCGTACTGTCGAGCTCATCATACCCTAACAATGGGGCTCTGTCGGACTGTCGAGCTCATCATACCCTAACAATGGGGCTCTGTCGGACTGTCGAGCTCATCATACCCAAACAATGGCGCTCTGTCGGGCTGCGAGCTCATCATACCCTAACAATGGCGCTCTGTCGGACTGCCGAGCTCATCATACCCAGACGGTGGCGCTCTGTCGGGCTGTCGAGCTCATCATACCCAGACGGTGGCGCTCTGTTGGACTGGTGAGCTCATCATACCCTAACAATGGCGCTCTGTCGGACTGTCGAGCTCATCATACCCTAACAATGGCGCTCTGTCAGACTGTCGAGCTCATCATGCCCTAACAATGGCGCTCTGTTGGACTGTCGAGCTCATCATACCCAGACGGTGGGGCTCTGTCGGACTGTCGGCGTATTCGTCATACAGAATTCTGCCGGTCCCTGAGTGAGACATAATCGGTACTTTCTTCGGAGAAGTTTGGTTCAGTACCTTCTTCACTCCATCATGTGAAGAAGGTACTCAGACCGGCTACCATAAAATTACACTAGCATTGCCGTTTCCTTGCCCATAAACATGGGTTACTCGAAACTTAGTCGTTCAATCCAGCGAAAACTGTGTTATCCTGACAGCTAACACCGCCCCCAGCCGGCAGACACGGCCGCAAAACAACCCGACCTCAGCCGGCAGACACGGCCGCAAAACAACCCGACTTCAGCCGGCAGACACGGCCGCAAAACAACCCGACTTCTGACGGCTGTGCCACGTTTATCGTCACAACTTGCGAATCTAGAGATGAGTTTTGCTTTGCTCGACTATGTCTAAAAATGCAGGCATTGTTTATTATTTTGTAGTAGTAGTAGACTGTTGCCGACTGTCGTGTGATGCCTGTAGACTATTGCCGACTGTGGTGTGATGTCCGTTGACTGTTACCGACCGTGGTATGATGTCTGGACTGTTGCCGACTGTGGTGGAATGGCTGTGAACTGGTGCCGACTGTAGTGTGATGTCTGTGGACTGTTGCCGACTGTAGTGTGCTGTATGTGGACCGTTGCCGACTGTGGTTTGATGTCTGTTGACTGGTGCCGACTGTAGTGTGATGTCTGTGGACTGTTGCCGACTGTAGTGTGCTGTCTGTGGACTGTTGCCGACTGTGGTGTGATGTCTGTGGACTGGTGCCGACTGTAGTGTGATGTCTGTGGACTGTTGCCGACTGTAGTGTGCTGTCTGTGGACTGTTGCCGACTGTGGTGTGATGTCTGTGGACTGTTGCCGACTGTAGTGTGATGTCTGTGGACTGGTTCCGACTGTAGTGTGATGTCTGTGGACTGTTGCCGACTGTAGTGCGATGTCTGTGGAACCGTTCTCTCACCTCTGGTGATGCCTCCCGCCGGCCGGCCCGCGGCCGCCCGGCGCTCGGCGCCGCTCCTCATCCTCAGGCTGCACTCGCGCTGTCTCGGCCTGCCGACGCGCAACACAGTAGCTTGTCATCCGTCCACGCTGCTGGTGACCGGCGGCCGCACTCCCCCACCGCCCCCGCTCCGACCGCCACTACACCGCTACGCCGCCAGACACCGCCGCCCCCCAAAACACGCCCTGCGCCGCGCGCTGAGCCGTAGTAACAGCACGCCACCGTGGCGTCACGCCGGCCGCGTCGCTTGGCACGTGCGCCGCGACGGAAATAGCGTCGGTGTCTGTCACCGTCCGACTACGAGCGCCGCCGCCGCCGCCGCCGGCGCACACATGCGTCGGAGGCGACGGCAGCGCATCTACGCCCGGCGCGACATCTGTGAGCGGAGATGGAACTAGTAGTGACCGGTGATTGTGCGTAGTGTAGAGGGCAGTAATGTCGGTAGGACCAACGAGGGATTCCGGCTTGTTATGCTCCCGGTAGCTAGTAGTTAGTACTCATCATCCGTCGGCCCGTCACGCCCCTGGTAACCCGGGTCTGGTGGCCGCCGTCCACCGGGCATGTGATGGTCACCGAGCTGCCCCCGGGAGTGGTGGCCACTTCCATGGCTTGTGTTCTCCGCGCGCAGCTTCTCCTGCGAGGACAGCTGCTTAGTACCGCCGGTCTGCGGACGGTCGCCGGGTCGGTGTTCCACATTGACACGCTTTACCGCTTCTCCTTCCTCCCATGCCTGCGTAGTAGACTGTTGCAAAATGGACGAAGTTACTCACCCAGAGTTCTACCACTTGGAGATCCATTGCTCTTCCTGATTTCAAAACAGTTTTTGTTTCAGCTCTAGGCATCGTCAAAAATAAAAACCCTTATTTGTTTTTGCATTTTGTTCTTGCATTGGAAACTGAGTGCCCTTCCCTCTGTTGTATTCTGTTATCATACAAAAGTGGTAAAAGTGGTGGTAGGCATACAAAACAATTAATTGGGCGTTAAACAAAAAAATTACATACCAATCGGATATTTAGTTTGGATGTTATAAGACATTACCCTTTTTTAAACAAACGGAGTGTTTACGTTTTTTTTTATATTTCCACGCGTGAACGATCGGACCACCCCCAACAAACGCGACTTCCACTGTCCGATACTGGCGCGGATGAGCTCCACCTCCACTCCATATCAGCGCCAGTATCGGACAGTGGAAGTCGCGTTTGTTGGCGGTGGTCCGGGCTGAAGGTGGTCCGATCGTTCACGCATGGAAATAAACAAAAACGTCAAAACCCCGTTTTTTTAAGGGCTTAGATAATGTCTTATAACATTGAAACTAAATATCCGATTGATATGAAACTGTTTTTTCTTAACCCTATTACTGTCGGGATAAAAACAAATACGAATCTGTCGGCGGGGGGGGGGGGGGGCTATTCGGCCCCCCTTCGTATCCCGGAAAAAGCTGGACCAATTATCTCTGGGAAAGAGGCATTCGATTTCTTGGAGCATGAACCACATTCTTGTATTAATAAATATGCACAATTTTGTCATGGGCGGATACAGGTAGCAAACAAATGGGGGAAAACATGAATTTTTAGATTCTTGCCCTGGGACGTTGTTTGAACGCAATTTTGTCATGCTGTTGGATTTCTCCACCTAATTGTATGCTCTAACATATGCTCCTTTTTAAAGTTTGGGGAAATTAACCCAATGGCGTCCTCAGGCAATTTCAAGGGGGGGGGGGGTATCTAAAGATGTCACTATAATATTTGCTTGCCGCTTTGATTTCTGTTTTAGATGCTTATAGTTATGTGTATGCATGATGATGTAAATTATGACAGTTTTGTATTTGTGCAGTGGCGTGCTCAGGAGGGGAAGGGGAGGGGAATTGAGCTATGTATTTTGTTATCTTTATCTTTGCTTATTGATATATTTTGTTATGTAGTGTCGCGCCATGGGTCCACAATTCCCCCTAATTGCATGCCTGTGACTGCCTATGTCCCAAAATACAATTGTGATCCATGCAGATGATATTTCATGAAATTATACACTGCAAAATAACGTGCAGGGGCACTAAACACAATGCGGGTGAACGGAGTCAAACACATGCCCCCAAAATCCGTCCCTGGAGTCGCCCTTGGGAGAGCAAAAATAAATCAATGAAACGTGTGCAAGCTATTGCTTAAACAGGTCACCAAGTTTCAAGTTACTACAAAATAATAAACAATGCCTGCATTTTTAGACATAGTCGAGCAAAGCAAAACTCATCTCTAGATTCGCAAGTTGTGACGATAAACGTGGCACAGCCGTCAGAAGTCGGGTTGTTTTGCGGCCGTGTCTGCCGGCTGAAGTCGGGTTGTTTTGCGGCCGTGTCTGCCGGCTGAGGTCGGGTTGTTTTGCGGCCGTGTCTGCCGGCTGGGGGGCAGTGTTAGCTGTCAGGATAACACAGTTCTCGCTGGATTGAACGACCAAGTTTCGAGTAACCCATGTTTATGGGCAAGGAAACGGCAATGTTAGTGTAATTTTATGGTAGCCGGTCTGAGTACCTTCTTCACATGATGGAGTGAAGAAGGTACTGAACCAAACTTCTCCGAAGAAAGTACCGATTATGTCTCACTCAGGGACCGACAGAATTCTGTATGACGAATACGCCGACAGTCCGACAGAGCCCCACCGTCTGGGTATGATGAGCTCGACAGTCCAACAGAGCGCCATTGTTAGGGCATGATGAGCTCGACAGTCCGACAGAGCCCCATTGTTAGGGTATGATGAGCTCGACAGTCCGACAGAGCCCCATTGTTAGGGTATGATGAGCTCGACAGTCCGTCAGAGCCCCATTGTTAGGGTATGATGAGCTCGACAGTCCGACAGAGCCCCACCGTCTGGGTATGATGAGCTCGACAGTCCAACAGAGCGCCATTGTTAGGGCATGATGAGCTCGACAGTCCAACAGAGCGCCATTGTTAGGGTATGATGAGCTCCACAGTCCGACAGAGCCCCATTGTTAGGGTATGATGAGCTCGACAGTCCGACATAGCCCCATTGTTAGGGTATGATGAGCTCGACAGTCCGACAGAGCGCCACCGTCTGGGTATGATGAGCTCGACAGTCCAACAGAGCAACATTGTTAGGGCATGATGAGCTCGACAGTCCGAGAGAGCGCCATTGTTAGGGTATGATGAGCTCGACAGTCCGAGAGAGCGCCACCGTCTGGGTATGATGAGCTCGACAGTCCGACAGAGCGCCATTGTTAGGGTATGATGAGCTCGACAGTCCGACGGTGCGCCATTGTTAGGGTATGATGAGCTCGACAGTCCGACAGAGCGCCATTGTTAGGGTATGATGAGCTCGACAGTCCGACAGAGCGCCACCGTCTGGGTATGATGAGCTCGACAGCCCGACAGAGCCCCATTGTTAGGGTATGATGAGCTCGACAGCCCGACAGAGCGCCATTGTTAGGGTATGATGAGCTCGACAGTCCGACAGAGCCCCATTGTTAGGGTATGATGAGCTCGACAGTCCGACAGAGCCCCATTGTTAGGGTATGATGAGCTCAAAAGTCCGACAGAGCCCCATTGTTAGGGTATGATGAGCTCGACAGTCCGACAGAACGCCATTGTTAGGGTATGATGAGCTTGACAGTCCGACAGAGCCCCATTGTTAGGGTATGATGAGCTCGACAGTCCGACAGAGCCCCATTGTTAGGGTATGATGAGCTCGACAGTCCGACAGAGCGCCATTGTTAGGGTATGATGAGCTCGACAGTCCGACAGAGCCCCACCGTTAGGGTATGATGAGCTCGACAGCCCGACAGAGCGCCATTGTTAGGGTATGATGAGCTCGACAGTCCAACAGAGCGCCATTGTTAGGGTATGATGAGCTCGACAGTCCGACAGAGCGCCATTGTTAGGGTATGATGAGCTCGACAGTCCGGCAGAGCGCCATTGTTAGGGTATGATGAGCTCGACAGTCCAACAGAGCGCCATTGCTAGGGTATGATGAGCTCGACAGTCCGACAGAGCCCCATTGTTAGGGTATGATGAGCTCGACAGCCCGACAGAGCGCCATTGTTAGGGTATGATGAGCTCGACAGTCCAACAGAGCGCCATTGTTAGGGTATGATGAGCTCGACAGTCCGACAGAGCGCCATTGTTAGGGTATGATGAGCTCGACAGTCCGGCAGAGCGCCATTGTTTGGGTATGATGAGCTCGACAGTCCGACAGAGCCCCATTGTTAGGGTATGATGAGCTCGACAGTCCGACAGAGCCCCATTGTTAGGGTATGATGAGCTCGACAGTCCGGCAGAGCCTCATTGTTAGGGTATGATGAGCTCGACAGTCCGACAGAGCCCCATTGTTAGGGTATGATGAGCTGTGGAGACGCAGACCGACTACGATTTTGATCAGCAAGTGTTTTATCGTACGAAATATCGTACACACATTTCTCTCATCATGGCGTTTGAATGGCTTATTACCAGTTTGAGCATATGATAGCCAGAAATGTGCATGGACCCCAGGGTTAAACAGAAACTTGATGTACCTACTTAGGTTTCTGTACTTGATGTACTTAGGAAACTTGATGTGCTTAAAGGGAATAACACATAGTTCACCTTTAACATGGGGTTTTCAACTGAGATAGCAGATTTGTAAAGCAGATCGAAAAAACGGGTTGTGGTGAAAGAATTACCTCGCTACGCTAAGTAATTTCGACACAGGACTATTGGGCCCCTTTTCGAAGAAGTTCAATTTCCCCGAAACTTGTTTCGGGTCCTCAAAACGGTTGTTTACGTTACAAGCAGCCTGCGTATATGTATATGTCTAAAGTCCGTCGTTAGTGTATGCAATAGTTTCCATATCCAAGCTACCATATTCATGACGTCATAATTGTAATGACGTTTTTGTATGGCCATGAAGGAGAAAAGAGAAATATGCCCATTTTTCGACGGATATCCACCCATCGTCCAAACAATTGTCATATTCGTTTTTGCAGCCCGAAATACCCGTATAGTCAAATTTCAAGACAGCTTTCAGGGTGACCAATATATATTCCCTTTAAAGGGAATAACCCACCTTGTCAAATCGCTGCGAATGTGCTAATAAGGGGTATTCGTACCTCAAAATGTTGTATGTCAATGGTTTGGCTAAATTATCAAGAGATATCCCCAATTTTTTTTTTAGAAAGCAATATATTTCGAAAACATAAACTCGCATATTCAGTATAGATTGCGAGAAGTGGCACAAATTTAAAAAGTGTCGCATGTTGTTATGACATTGTGCGCTTCGAAAGAAGATGTAAAAGACTCGGAACCTATGTCAACATAATTATTTATAAAAGTAGTAAGTACAAATGTAATGATTCAGGAACGTAGGAACGTCACGAAAAGTGGGGAGGGGGCAGTGAAACTGTGATCTCGTTTTGAGAGTACCCCATCCCTCCCTATGGAAGATTTATTTGCAGATTTGGGCTGTTCTCGTCTTGGCGAACCTCTTGCCTTCAACCACTTCTTTCACCAAACAAAAATAAATATGTTAGCCCCAAAAATGGCCGAAAAGTAAGGGGGACATGGCCCCCCGGCCCCCCTGTTCCTACGCCTATGTAATGTTTACCCCAACATTGCTTACATAACTAGCATAATATTGCCTGATTGGCGAAGGGTTTGCTCCCTGATCGAGTAACGCTGCTTTTAACACATGCTACCATATGAAGCTTTTCGACACATGCTACCATATGAAGTTTTTCGACACATGCTACCATATGAAGCATTTTGACACATGCTACCATATGAAGCATTTCGACACATGCTGCCATATGAAGCTTTTCGACACATGCTGCCATATGAAGCTTTTCGACACATGCTGCCATATGAAGCTTTTCGACACATGCTACCATATGAAGCATTTCGACACATGCTACCATATGAAGCATTTCGACACATGCTGCCATATGAAGCTTTTCGACACAGCTCTGACTCACAGGATAGAACATCAAATAGATTTGGCAGGAGAGCCCTTACAACCAAACAGAGTATGACACAAGTGGTTTATCGACATGGCCTACTGACTCCTATCTCAGTGTAAACCTCCATTATGAAGATTGGACATTTCCTTTAAGGTTTGCTAACCTGAGCTAGCCTAGCCTGGTGATCATTCAAAACTCCTGTCAAAATTATCACTTCACGGAATTGACGCGTCTTGGTTCTCTGCCTATTTGCGCAACCACACCCAGAGTGTCAGCCTCACTGACGGTCTGGGTGGAGTGAAAACTTCCCTCCCGCTGCCCAACAGCATCGGTGTGTTTCAAGGCTCATCTCTAGGCCCTCTCCTCTACTGCGTCTTCGCAAACGATCTCAGTCTGTTTGCCGAGGACGCAGTGGTTGTCCAATATGCTGACGACACCCAAATTTTGGTCAGCGGCAAAAAAAATCTGATATTCACAAAGTCGTCACTCGCATGGAGGGTGCCTTAGCCTCTCTCGATAACTGGTTCCAAGCAAATGGACTAAAGTAAATGCCGCCAAGACCCAACTGATGCTTATGGGCAGCTCTCAAAATCTGCGCACTGTACATGACATCAAAGTAAAATTCCGCGATCAGGATTTAATCCCCATTTCAGAAGCCAAAAACCTAGGTCTCACCTTTGACCGCTCGTTATGCTGGGACCGCCATGTCTCTACCGTAACACAGCGCTGCTTCGGAGTTTTGACTGGTCTATCGCATCTGAGGGGGCACCTGCCAACGGCCGTGCTCTCCGCGCTGATCAATGCCCTGGTTTTCTCGCAGATCCGGTACTGTATCTCGGTATACGGTAACGGCAAGAAGGGGAACTTCTGTCGGCTTCAAAAAGTCATAAACTATGCTGCAAGAGTACTTTTTGGCCGACGGAAGTACGACCATGTGTCGGATCTGCTGGGGAGGCTGGGGTGGCTCGGCGTGGAGGGCATGGCCACTTACCACACACTGTGCCTCACGCACAAGGTGCGTTGCTGCGGCGAGCCTGAACAGCTGGCTGCGAGTCTGTCCACCGTAGCAGAGGTCCGCGCTACCGAGCGGGCCACGCGACAGGACCACATGTTGTTTGTTCCCCGGTCACGCACGGAGATGGGACGGCGGCGTTTTGCCTGCCGGGGACCAGCGCTGTATAACGCCCTGCCACGCGACCTTTTAGGACTGCCCGTGCCGCTGTTTCGTCGCCAAGTGCGGCGACATCTCGCTGCCGCTCCGCGGGCACCGGACTGACCGACGCAGCGATTCTCACCGTCATGCCGACTGGTTTTAGTGATTGTGTGTGTGTGTGTGTGTGTGTGTGTGTGTGTGTGTGTGTGTGTGTGTGTGTGTGTGTGTGTGTGTGTGTGTGTGTGTGTGTGTGTGTGTGTGTGTGTGTGTGTGTGTGTGTGTGTGTGTGTGTGTGTGTGTGTGTGTGTGTGTGTGTGTGTGTGTGTGTGTGTGTGTGTGTGTGTGTGTGTGTGTGTGTGTGTGTGTGTGTGTGTGTGTGTGTGTGTGTGTGTGTGTGTGTGTGTGTGTGTGTGTGTGTGTGTGTGTGTGTGTGTGTGTGTGTGTGTGTGTGTGTGTGTGTGTGTGTGTGTGTGTGTGTGTGTGTGTGTGTGTGTGTGTGTGTGTGTGTGTGTGTGTGTGTGTGTGTGTGTGTGTGTGTGTGTGTGTGTGTGTGTGTGTGTGTGTGTGTGTGTGTGTGTGTGTATGTGTTGGCGTGTGTCAGTGTTTTGTATTCTTGTTTTTACTTGTGTGATTTTATTGTATGCTTTTCTGACCATGTTCCCTGTGTTTTTAACTCATGACGAGAGGTTGTAATAGCCACAGGCACATGTGGACGACTTTAATAAAAGTCTGTATCTGTATCTGGTGTTGATGGTCGTTACTTTTGAAATCGAGGAATGTACCGAGAAGTTCTGCTGTTTGTTTCGACCGTCGCTTTGTGACAGTTGTGTTCGATACTCTGTGACTTCTAGTCAGCGCATGAACAATGAACATATAGTGATTGAGTTGATTTTTCGATTTTTTTTTTAATGAATACAATTCTGACGAGTACCTTTGTACAAATATGTCTTGGGATGATTATTTATGTTTTAAGCATTTCATTGTGTTTCAAAATATTTTACTTAGTAGGGAACTCATGATACGATTGCAGCATCTTCCGGAAGATTTAGGCTGTAATATTGAATACCATAATCTTCCTCATAAATGGGTCGTAATTAGACAACGTTAAACCCCATTCCAGCGTACGCCATAACCAGGGATCCATAAAAGAGGTGGTGCAGAAGGGTGAAGACGATTACAGAGATGCGTTCATAGCGTCATTCATTTTACATTGAACAGTTTAGTTCACAGCCAATTATGACCCTGTTACGTGCACGTACATACATACCAGTAAGGCGCCGTAGTCGGCGATGTACGAGCGAGCGCGAAGGAAATGTATGGTGAATTTCAACTCGATAGGACAAGTTGTTTCTGAGATACAAAAAAAAGGTGCGTACGTGCGCACGTGCAGAGGCACCCCACCCCTGGCTTGTGGAAAATTGGCGGCTGAGAGGTCCCTAACCACACACCATATTTGGACACAATCGGCTCAGCCGTTCCTGAGATAGAGAATAGGAGTGTGCACGTGCGCACGTGCAGAGGCACCCCACCCCTGGCTTGTGGAAAATTGGTGGCTG
Organism: Chirona hameri; assembly: GCA_036785665.1. NCBI lineage: Eukaryota > Metazoa > Arthropoda > Thecostraca > Balanomorpha > Balanidae > Chirona > Chirona hameri. The sequence continues at coordinate 47,971 of JAXIVJ010000459.1, read as the reverse complement.
AGAGGTCCCTAACCACACACCAAATTTGAACACAATCGGCTCAGCCGTTCCTGAGATATATAATAGGGGTGTGCACGTGCTGCGCACGTGCAGAGGCACCCCACCCCTGACTTGTGGGAAAGTGTCGGCTGAGAGGTCCCTAACCACACACCAAATTTGAACGCAATCGGCTCAGCCGTTGCAGAGTTTTTAGATAGAAAACACTTAGCACACCCCTCACGCGGCACGCGCTACGCGCAGTGGTAATCACCCACATGAGTCGGCACTGGTCTCAAACAGGGTAGGTTAGATGGGGCTGCTCAGCAAAGAAGTCCGCTTGTCATTCGGACGTGCGGTTGCAGAGATATAAGCTTCTCAAAAGCGTCACCATGGGTCGGGTCGTGTCGGGTCGGGCCGGGCCGGGCCGGGCCGCTCATAATCAGATTGTTCCCATACACCACGGAAGGACGAGCTAGCGCTTCGCGCTCGCTCGCAACCACGGAAAGACGAGCGTGAAGCGCGCTCGCTCTTAACCAGGCACAAAATGGAAATATGTCGCTTGAAATTTGTGCAACTTTTGGTATTTTCGGGCCGGTCTGGGCGGAGTATGTGAGTTATTGTAAAGTGCATTGGTTGATTGTTGAAACTTTTTGGCAGCCGACATTTAGGTAACATCCAACGAAGTCCAAAAGATGATGCAGTGATGACGCAACATCAATGAAATAGTCATCGGATTGTAGAATTCACATTTTTGTCAATCCTGGGTGTGGTATGACCTGAACAAACATTACTCAGACCTGCAGAGGCCTCCTGCATAAAGCTTAGCCCAGGCTCCACTATGCGTGATCGTTCCGGAAAGTACGTACGGTTTTTGCAAGTTTGCACGTCTTTTGCGTACCGTTTTTTGATACCGTCCGGGATTTGCGTAGTAGTGTTGAAATGGTAATGAGACTGATCCTTTTAATGAATACGCATCAGTGCTTGAGTACTCAGGCTTAAAAGTAGTCAGGGATTTCACGTGGGTCAATACTCAATAGTTTAGGCTCCAGAGGTTACGATGACATTTTCTTTAACAAGCGCCCTGGAGAGGGGGGGGGGGGGGGGGGCGAAATCCGCCCACCCCTCCGGTTTTTCAAAGATAGCGTAAAAACTGCGGCGCGCAGCGCTGCCGTTTTTTGCACACCTGTTTAGAAATGAACTTCCCACATTATGTAAAATTCTTGGCCTCGGGTATTTTCAGGTCAGGTCACCAGATCAGGTCACGTGCTGACCTCAACTCCAAAACGTTTGCAGTAGGACCACAGCCGCAGTTTTACGCCGATCAGTTTCAATCTTGCAGGACTTCATAAGGTCATAGATACCAACAACTTGTTTATCTCGGATTTATAATATCGGTGACCTAAGGTCAGGTCAATTTCGTGACCGCCAACACTTTTTTGTCAATAACTATCGACATAATGAAGATAGAGAAGAGAAAATGTTACTTATGTGTTTGTCTCGGCGAGACTCGTCTCCCAATATGCAACATGACCAACTTGGGTCACCACTTGACCTTGACCTGAGGTCAAATTTCTCAGTTGACCTAACCCGGTCACCATGAATATGATTATAAGCGCCTTGACAAGACAAACGCGATGGCGTAAACATTATTGATTTATCTTTATTAGGTAAAACGTTATTTGCGAAAAACAGTTTTGCAAAAAAATCACCTTTTTGACATTTGATGACCTCTGGAGCCTAAACTATTGACCTGAGCTCAAATCTGAGGGCACCTACATCGATTGCATTTTTCAAGGGCTTTCGATTGCTTTTTCCGTTTGCTGCTAACTATCATAGTTACCGATATATTTGGGGGTGTTCGAAGCGAAGTCTTGAAAACTTGAAAATCTGACCCTTGATGACCTCTGGTGACCTCAATATTGACCTGAGAGAAAAAAAATGAACGAAATGCTTTCGAAAGAGCTTGTCTCGAGCTATCTAACGTCGTTTTCCGCTTGTCGCCACGTTGCGTGGTTTTCGAGATCATAGGGGGGGGGGGCGAAATCCGCCCCCCCTCCAGGGCGTGTAATTATCAGAGGCCCTCCAGGGCTCGTGTTAACACAAAATCGTGAATAACCTTTTTATAGGTTGAATATAGAGCAATAATTTTGACACCATCGTGTTTGTCTCGTCAATGCGCTTCGAAAAATATTAATGGTGTCCTGGTTAGGTCAACTTCAAAATTTGACCTCATGTCAATGTCATTTGGTGACCCAGGTATGTCATGTTGCATTTGGGGCGATGCATCTGGACGAGACAAACACATTGGTGCCATTCGCACGTTTCTATCTATATTCTATCAAGAGTTATTGACAATACAGATTGCCGGCGATGCGCCACCAACTGTCTCAGACTACGCAATCTTGCAAAAACCGGAAAAAAAGTTCAAAACTCTGAACTTTTTTGCGTACTTGCGTACTTGCGTTATTGCGTCCTTTGCAGAATTGCGTACTTCCGTGCTGCGTCTTTTGCAAGTTTGCGTGATATTTCATGCGGACTTTGCGTACTGTACCAGTGTTGCTCAGTTTTTTTTTCTCTTCTATCAGCTGAACATTTTTAGACTACGCAAAAGACGCAAACTTGCAAAAACCGTGCGTACTTTGCGTACTACCACGCATAGGCTTAATAACGATCTACGTTGACGGGGTAAATCTGAGAAAATCTAAGAAACAGCAGATTCTAAGAAGGTCCGTAATTCGTAGATGTTTATAACGCCGCATCTGCGCCATATTTGTAATAATCTTAAATATCGGACCCAAAATCTACGAAGGGGTTCCGTTGCGTAAGTTGTTTTTATTTATTCCAACGTTAGATATACCTGCACAGTGCACAATGTAATTACGGGTATTATACAGATGTCGCTTGGGTGATATCTGGCACGATAGATGTCGCGGTCATCGTTTCAGCGCGTAAAATAAGTGGATTCTGCAGTAAATATCGGAGTTTTGCAAGTGGTGAATGCCACTCAATGTCAATTTGCTTTACATCTGAAACTTTTTCGGGAATATGAAGACGAATTCTCATTCTGCATATTGTCTTTACCTACTTGTGTATGGCTAGCCACCGTTATGGGCCAGGCGCGGACGCCGGACATACTACTAGTGGCGCCTCTCGCGGCAGGAATGTGGTACTAAAAGTAGCCGCTACCAATATGACGGTTGGGAAAACGAATGTATATTCCACCAAAAAGTAGGGAACTTTTTAAAGATGCCCCGATGCATTTTTTAGAATATGTATTTGTATATTTGGTCATACAATATCGGGGAGAAACACGCTACACTCACTTCGGAAACCCAGTTTCCCTTGCTGAATGACCGCTAGGAGTATCGCTCATTAGGTTAAATTCACGTCGAAAACGCTTTTTTAACTACCAATCCCTAACTACATTGCATCAGTGGCTAAAGACAATTTCATTTAATTAATTAACGCTACATATAACAACGTGAATGCCTCGGCATTTTAAACTTAAGCAGAGAATCGTCTCTCCAAAAATGGCTTTGTTCAAATAATTCGGACAATATTCATTCACTTCGGAATGTTCCACTGGATCCGATTTGATAGAATTATTAATGCTCATTGAGGTCCTAAATGTCCGCACATATATTGTGCTTGACTCAAAACGCATTTCTGCAAATATTTGATTCTCTTCTGCGGTCATTCGGCCAATGGGAGCTCTGGAAATATGTACTGAAGTTGCCGCGGTGGTCCGTAGATAATTCAGACTTAATTGGCAGTTTACAGTCATTTAAACATGTTTATTTACCGTGATATTGGCAGAGGATGATCATAGTCGCATTACGAGTGTTATGCATAAGTCGAGATCCATCATATCATATTACGTCTGAATGAGCCGAGTTCTAACGATCTGTTTTTGAAGGTTCGATCCTGCTCAAACCGCCAAAGGAAGCCTTCTAGGCAGGCACGTAGCCAGGATTTCGTCCAGGGGGGGGGGAGGGGGCGGGCGGCGCCTCGAAAGGGCCCCTTCCCGAGCGTTGAAAGGGCCTCCTTCCCAAGTGTTGCAAGGCCAAACAAAACGGATGCACAGGCGCGTTACAAGGATGGAAATCCAGTATGACAGGTATGGCATGGGCCATACCAACGTTTAGGAGCTGGAGTTAGCAAACTGCCATATCAACTTTGGAACCATCGACATCAATTTAGAATCAGATATACTAACTTGGAATATTTGTTTAAGCTCAAGACCTGGAACTCTTAAACAAATTGCGCCGCGGAGCGGCGAGACAAATTTCGAGTCTTATGCCCTGGATATGCTTTCTCCTCAATGCGTCGCATTGCGTATGGTCCGGACCTCTAAAAATGCTATATTGTGCGTTTAAAAGGGCGGTAAAAAGTGCTTAAATGAACTATTTTTCCCAATGATATAGGAAAGTAGCAACATAACACATAAATGCGCCGAGAAACGGGTCGATTTGGGTTTTCCAACCGGCATATAATTGAATTTGTAGTTACATTGCGCCGCGGAGCGTCGCGAAAATTTCGAGTTTTATTCCCTGGACAACTGCATTCTTACTGTTGATAGGCACAGGGTCCCTTCAGATCGTCTAGTGGCCCCTACGACCTTTTCAACGCCCTTCCGACCTGTTCAGGGACTCATCCATGGGATCCGTGAAGCGAAAAGACATGATGTGGAGTGGGTGATATATATATATAAAATACAAAGAGGGCTTACTCCACAAGAAATATTTAAATTCGAGCTTTCGGGTGTATTGTAACACCCTGACGAAGGGTGTTACAATGTACCCGAAAGCTACGCATTTAATATTTGTATTGTGGAGTAAGTCCTCTTTGTATTTAATCTTCATCTGGGTTTTCTACGTGCTTTTGGCCCTTCCGGTCTGACCAGGGACTCCTCTGACCTTCCAAGAAGTCCCTCTTGTGTGTCAAGAGGCCCATTCGGCCTGTTCAGAGGTCCTTCTGACCTGGCCAGGGACTGCACTGGCTGCTTTGTCGCCCTGCCGACATGCTCAGGGGCCCCTCCAGTCTGGCTAGGAACTTATCCGGCATGTTCAAGGGCCCTTCCGACCGGACCAGGAACCCTTTCGGTCTAGCCAGGGGCCCCTCTGACTTGCCCAGGAGCCCCTCCGATCTGTCCAGCGACTCTTCTGGTCGGAATGCGCTAACTGCTTTGTCGCCCTGCCGACATGCTCAATGGGCCCTCCGACCTGCCCTGGGCCCCTCCGTGCTGGCTAGGGGCCAATTCGGCATGTTCAGAGGGCCCTCTTACCCGCCCAGGCGTCTTATTGTTCAGGGGCCCCTCCGATCTGCACAGGGCCGTTGCACTTTCCAGAAGCCCTCTGGTCTCTCCAGGGGCCCTCTAGCCTTCTAAGGGGCCCTTCCGACCTGGCAAGGGACTGCGCTGGCTGCTTTGTCGCCTTGTGACATGCTCTGAGGGCCCTCCGACCTGCCCTGAGGCCCCTCCGAGGGGCCCATTTGACGTGTTTTGGGGGCCCTCTGACCCGCTCAGGGGCCCTTTCGGTCTGGCCAGGGCCCCTCTGCCATGCACAGGGCTCTTTTAAACGTCCAAGGGGCCCTCTGGTATTTCAGATAAGGCCCTGGTGGCCCTAAAGTGCTCTAAACTCTCTAAAGACCTCGCTTCGCGTGGTAAAGAGCCCATGATCCTGAGCCTCGGCGGTCTCGTCGGCCCTTTTCGGCGCGCGCAGCGCGCCGAAAAGGGCCCTCCTGGCCTCCAGGGGGGGCGTACCCCCCCCCCTTGGCTACGTGCCTGCTTCTAGGTTTTAAGCTCTCGTGGTAAGTCGATGTAATCCACTCTCATGTATCCATTACTAATTAATATATGAATACTTAAGTGTCTCAGGATCCAAAGCTCAAGGTCGTTTACAGCAGACAACATAAGCAATATCGCCTCCCCGGCGGATGAACTTCACTTTCTAAGAAAGATCCAAATATGAAAGAAAATTGCGATTTAAGTCGGTTTTAGATAAATCAGAAAATAGTTCTTATTTGTGCTTTGTGCAAATGTTGTTTAAATATTCAGTAAATAGTTGTATATTATGGTTCTGTTTGATACTACTTTATTTTAGGTATGGCGTCATATCCTAGAATCCGGCACATTTAAAGAAAGAAAATAAGAAGCTGGTGAACACAATTTACGATACTGCATAGAATCACTGGCGGATCAAGCCTCCCAATATGGGGGGAGGGGGCTAATTTCACTGGGGGCCTTCCGGGCCCCAGGAGCACTTAGGTTATATTTTTCGCTATACTATTCTTACGTGTAAGGACGTGTCAATTAAGTGCAAAAATAAAATTGATGCCTATTTGCCTCCAAATATCTCAAATTTTGACATTGTACATGCTATGTTATATAAAAATAAGTTATTCGCTAAAAACTTTTGACTGAATAAAGCTAGAAGGGCACGGTAAACATCATTTTGTCGTTATCATCAAGACGCGTTGAATGCTGTGCAGCATGATCTCTTTCTGACATTTGATGACCTTGACCTAAGATCAAGGTCACGGCGTAAGAAATGTCACCTTTCCAATTTGACCTAAACGGCGATGTTGTATATCTTTGAACTTGTCTTGAAGATAGAAATTCATTGGTATTAAAATAATTGCGCGATCGTTGATGATTATAAAGCAAACTGAGGCGTTTTCGGGCTTTCTTTACACCGAGAAGGAAGTTATGAAGTTGCTATTCGACATTCAAATTAAAATGAATTAAAAAGTTGATATTGACGATCAGGCGTTATTTAAAGGAAATAGTTCACCTTCAACATGGGATTTTGAACTGAAATAGCAGTGGCGATATATAGCATGTGGCGATGCTATATATCTTAAAACTTGTCTTGTTGCGAGGAATTTGATTGTGCTTAAATAATGCCTGATCGTCAATATCAACTTTTTAATTCATTTTAGTTTGAATGTCGAATAGCAACTTCATAACTTCCTTCTCGGTGTAAAGAAAGCCCGAAAATGCCTCAGTTTGCTTTATAATCATCAACGATCGCGCAATTATTTTAATACCAATGAGTTCCTATCTTCAAGACAAGTTCAAAGATATACAACATCGCCGTGTAGGTCAAATTGGAAAGGTGACATTTCTTACGCCGTGACCTTGATCTTAGGTCAAGGTCATCAAATGTCAGAAAAAGATCATGCTGCACAGCATTCAACGCGTCTTGATGATAACGACAAAATGATGTTTACCGTGCCCTTCTAGCTTTATTCAGTCAAAAGTTTTTAGCGAATAACTTATTTTTATATAACATAGCATGTACAATGTCAAAATTTGAGATATTTGGAGGCAAATAGGCGTCAATTTTATTTTTGCACTTAATTAACACGTCCTTACACGTAATAATAGTATAGCGAAAAATATAACCTAAGTGCTCCTGGGGCCCGGAAGGCCCCCAGTGAAATTAGCCCCCCCATATTGGGAGGCTGGATCCGCCAGTGATTCTATGCAGTATCGTAAATTGTGTTCACCAGCTTCTTATTTTCTTTCTTTAAATGTGCCGGATTCTAGGATATGACGCCATACCTAAAATAAAGTAGTATCAAACAGAACCATAATATACAACTATTTACTGAATATTTAAACAACATTTGCACAAAGCACAAATAAGAACTATTTTCTGATTTATCTAAGACCGACTTAAATCGCAATTTTCTTTCATATTTGGATCTTTCTTAGAAAGTGAAGTTCATCCGCCGGGGAGGCGATATTGCTTATGTTGTCTGCTGTAAACGACCTTGAGCTTTGGATCCTGAGACACTTAAGTATTCATATATTAATTAGTAATGGATACATGAGAGTGGATTACATCGACTTACCACGAGAGCTTAAAACCTAGAAGCAGGCACGTAGCCAAGGGGGGGGGGGGGGGGGGGGGGGGGTACGCCCCCCCTGGAGGCCAGGAGGGCCCTTTTCGGCGCGCTGCGCGCGCCGAAAAGGGCCGACGAGACCGCCGAGGCTCAGGATCATGGGCTCTTTACCACGCGAAGCGAGGTCTTTAGAGAGTTTAGAGCACTTTAGGGCCACCAGGGCCTTATCTGAAATACCAGAGGGCCCCTTGGACGTTTAAAAGAGCCCTGTGCATGTCAGAGGGGCCCTGGCCAGACCGAAAGGGCCCCTGAGCGGGTCAGAGGGCCCCCAAAACACGTCGAATGGGCCCCACGGAGGGGCCTCAGGGCAGGTCGGAGGGCCCTCAGAGCATGTCACAAGGCGACAAAGCAGCCAGCGCAGTCCCTTGCCAGGTCGGAAGGGCCCCTTAGAAGGCTAGAGGGCCCCTGGAGAGACCAGAGGGCTTCTGGAAAGTGCAACGGCCCTGTGCAGATCGGAGGGGCCCCTGAACAATAAGACGCCTGGGCGGGTAAGAAGGCCCTCTGAACATGCCGAATTGGCCCCTAGCCAGCACGGAGGGGCCCCAGGGCAGGTCGGAGGGCCCATTGAGCATGTCGGCAGGGCGACAAAGCAGTCAGCGCATTCCGACCAGAAGAGTCGCTTGACAGATCGGAGGGGCTCTTGGGCAAGTCAGAGGGGCCCCTGGCTAGACCGAAAGGGTTCCTGGTCCGGTCGGAAGGGCCCTTGAACATGCCGGATAAGTTCCTAGCCAGACTGGAGGGGCCCCTGAGCATATCGGCAGGGCGACAAAGCAGCCAGTGCAGTCCCTGGCCAGGTCAGAAGGACCTCTGCACAGGCCGAATGGGCCTCTTGACACACAAGAGGGACTTCTTGGAAGGTCAGAGGAGTCCCTGGTCAGACCGGAAGGGCCAAAAGCACGTAGAAAACCCAGATGAAGATTAAATACAAAGAGGACTTACTCCACAATACAAATATTAAATGCGTAGCTTTCGGGTACATTGTAACACCCTTCGTCAGGGTGTTACAATACACTCGAAAGCTCGAATTTAAATATTTCTTGTGGAGTAAGCCCTCTTTGTATTTTATATATATATCACCCACTCCACATCATGTCTTTTCGCTTCACGGATCCCATGGATGAGTCCCTGAACAGGTCGGAAGGGCGTTGAAAAGGTCGTAGGGGCCACTAGACGATCTGAAGGGACCCTGTGCCTATCAACAGTAAGAATGCAGTTGTCCAGGGAATAAAACTCGAAATTTTCGCGACGCTCCGCGGCGCAATGTAACTACAAATTCAATTATATGCCGGTTGGAAAACCCAAATCGACCCGTTTCTCGGCGCATTTATGTGTTATGTTGCTACTTTCCTATATCATTGGGCAAAATAGTTCATTTAAGCACTTTTTACCGCCCTTTTAAACGCACAATATAGCATTTTTAGAGGTCCGGACCATACGCAATGCGACGCATTGATGAGAAAGCATATCCAGGGCATAAGACTCGAAATTTGTCTCGCCGCTCCGCGGCGCAATTTGTTTAAGAGTTCCAGGTCTTGAGCTTAAACAAATATTCCAAGTTAGTATAGCTGATTCTAAATTGATGTCGCTGGTTCCAAGGGCGGATCCAGCCGGCCGTTTTTGGGGGGGGGGGGCAAACCTTTTTTTAGCGGACCTTACCTACCCCCAATTTCGAATTTCTTCCCGGATTTGGGCCACTTTATTTTGCAACCACACGATTTCGATTTTTTCCCCCCATTTTTTTTAGGTTTTCGACCTTTTGGGATATCGAAAAAGGAAAGATGTCAGCTTGCAGTTTGTATTGTTCCGACATTGCCTTACACTGATAAAAACTATGTCAATTGTCAGCTGTACCCAGGGGCGTCGCCGATAATTTTTGAGTGGGGGGGGGGGGGGGGGTCGGCTGAAATGACGGGAAAAAATGTACCCCAATTTGTTATGCGTGTATTTAAGCTTTTGCAACATTTCTAATGTGGATTTGCATGTTATAGTATGTGTATTTAGCGCCGATTTTTTTTTTGCTCGGGTTTGCCTGATAAAACCCAGAAACATAGGCATTTTTAGCTTCTTAGCCTTGTAGAGGATAATAAGCTAAAAATGTTATTCATTCAATTCAGCGTTACGACGAAACGAAGACGATGACGATGGCTTCGTTATGACGATGGCCACTGATGTGACGCCGCGAAGCGGCGTGAACATTTTAATTTTAGGTCGTGGAAAACGCATTTTTAATATTGGAACCAGACCGTGAGTGGAGCCAAGCCTCAGGTAACCCTTTTCCTGGTTGCACATCTCGGTATGATGCAAAATGTTGAAATGAAGGTAGTTTTTCATATACATTAGCCTCGGATAGTAAATCACGATAGCCGGTGGCAGTCTGCGCTCAATAGTACATATGATAATAATAACTGTAGTCTGTATACATACCTATGTACCGAACTGTAACAAACAACTGGTAACGGTGCAAATGGTTTCAAAGTAGCAAGAGGCAGACCGACATTTCCGCGCATAAATGGTCCCTGTGGATCTGGAGGAGCCTGGGGGAGATGGCTTGGGAGATAGTCCTGGCCTGGTCCCCACTATTAGCTCTTCGGGCCAACAAGTTGGGCACCGCTGGAACAGCTTCCGGTTGCCGAAGTCCGCGTCTTTGCGTTCGCGTCGCCTTTTTCGGAACTCGGCAGACAAGCTAAACATGTAGCCCGCTTTAAAGATAATATTTTATGAAGAGAGTTGGCCCTGGGGCCAGCAATTACCGCCAAGGAGAGCCTCTGCAAGACACTTAATGGAATTAATTTTCCAAATTTGTATATGCAATTGCGAAACTTGTGTCATGCCGCGAAGCGGCGCGAAATTTTTCAGTTTTTGACTGAGGCTAGCTTGATTTTGACTGCTGCAATTTTGGGATGCCCAGTACCGTTCTAAAAACGCAAATATAGCATGCATTAAATTTCACGTCTTGGGAGGGGGGGGGGGGGGGCAAAACATAGTTTGGCCCCCCCTTAAACAGGCTTGGGGGGGGGGGGGGCATGTCCCGTTCGCCCCCCCCCCTGGATCCGTCCTTGGTCGTGGGTCTAGTTATTCCTTCGTCGACGACGAAATCATTATTTATGAACGTGTTCATTTTTTCTTTCTTAAAATTTCACAGAACACGGAATTTTATTGTTTTTTTTGTATATGCGTTGAGGCTCATATTACAGTTATATATATATATATATATATATATATATATATATATATATATATATATATATATATATATATATATATATATATATATATATATATATATATATATATATATATATATATATATATATATATATATATATATATATATATATATATATATATATATATATATATATATATATATATATATATATATATATATATATATATATATATATATATATATATATATATATATATATATATATATATATATATATATATATATATATATATATATATATATATATATATATATATATATATATATATATATATATATATATATATATATATATATATATATATATATATATATATATATATATATATATATATATATATATATATATATATATATATATATATATATATATATATATATATATATATATATATATATATATATATATATATATATATATATATATATATATATATATATATATATATATATATATATATATATATATATATATATATATATATATATATATATATATTATATATATATATATATATATATATATATATATATATATATATATATATATATATATATATATATATATGTATATTTTTTTTTTTTTTGGGGGGGGGGGGCAAAAGACATGTTGGCCCCCCCTTCCAGGCTTTTGGGGGGGGCATGGCCGGATTGGCCCCCCCCCCTGGATCCGCCAGTGGCTGGTTCCAAAGTTGATATGGCAGTTTGCTAACTCCAGCTCCTAAACGTTGGTATGGCCCATGCCATACCTGTCATACTGGATTTCCATCCTTGTAACGCGCCTGTGCATCCGTTTTGTTTGGCCCTTGCAACACTTGGGAAGGAGGCCCTTTCAACGCTCGGGAAGGGGCCCTTTCGAGGCGCCGCCCACCCCCTCCCCCCCCCCCCCCCCTGGACGAAATCCTGGCTACGTGCCTGCCTAGAAGGCTTCCTTTGGCGGTTTGAGCAGGATCGAACCTTCAATAACAGATCGTTAGAACTCGGCTCATTCAGACGTAATATGATATGATGGATCTCGACTTATGCATAACACTCGTAATGCGACTATGATCATCCTCTGCCAATATCACGGTAAATAAACATGTTTAAATGACTGTAAACTGCCAATTAAGTCTGAATTATCTACGGACCACCGCGGCAACTTCAGTACATATTTCCAGAGCTCCCATTGACCGAATGACCGCAGAAGAGAATCAAATATTTGCAGAAATGCGTTATGAGTCAAGCACAATATATGTGCGGACATTTAGGTCCTCAATGAGCATTAATAATTCTATCAAATCGGATCCAGTGGAACATTCCGAAGTGAATGAATATTGTCCGAATTATTTGAACAAAGCCATTTTTGGAGAGACGATTCTCTGCTTAAGTTTAAAATGCCGAGGCATTCACGTTGTTATATGTAGCGTTAATTAATTAAATGAAATTGTCTTTAGCCACTGATGCAATGCAGTTGGGGATTGGTAGATAAAAAAGCGTTTCCGACGTGAATTTAACCTAATGAGCGATACTCCTAGCGGTCATTCAGCAAGGGAAACTGGGTTTCCGAAGTGAGTGTAGCGTGTTTCTCCCCGATATTGTATGACCAAATATACAAATACATATTCTAAAAAATGCATCGGGGCATCTTTAAAAAGTTCCCTACTTTTTGGTGGAATATACATTCGTTTTCCCAACCGTCATATTGGTAGCGGCTACTTTTAGTACCACATTCCTGCCGCGAGAGGCGCCACTAGTAGTATGTCCGGCGTCCGCGCCTGGCCCATAACGGTGGCTAGCCATACACAAGTAGGTAAAGACAATATGCAGAATGAGAATTCGTCTTCATATTCCCGAAAAAGTTCCAGATGTAAAGCAAATTGACATTGAGTGGCATTCACCACTTGCAAAACTCCGATATTTACTGCAGAATCCACTTATTTTAAGCGCTGAAACGATGACCGCGACATCTAACGTGCCAGATATCACCCAAGCGACATATGTATAATACCCGTAATTGCATTGTGCACTGTGCAGGTATATCTAACATTGGAATAAATAAAAACAACTTACGCAACGGAACCCCTTCGTAGATTTTGGGTCCGATATTTAAGATTATTAAAAATATGGCGCAGATGCGGCGTTATAAACATTTACGAATTACGGACCTTCTTAGAATCTGCTGTTTCTTAGATTTTCTCAGATTTACCCCGACAACGTAGATCGTTATTAAGCTCAGGCTACACTATGCGTGATAGTACGCAAAGTACGCACGGTTTTTGCAAGTTTGCGTCTTTTGCGTAGTCTAAAAATGTTCAGCTGATAGAGAAAAAAAACTGAGCAACACTGGTACAGTACGCAAAGTCCGCATGAAATATCACGCAAACTTGCAAAAGACGCAGCACGGAAGTACGCAATTCTGCAAAGGACGCAATAACGCAAGTACGCAAGTACGCAAAAAAGTTCAGAGTTTTGAACTTTTTTTCCGGTTTTTGCAAGATTGCGTAGTCTGAGACAGTTGGTGGCGCATCGTCGGCAATCTGTATTGTCAATAACTCTTGATAGAATATAGATATAAACGTGCGCAGGAACGGAGCGGGACGGGAACGAGTAAAGAACGGGACGGGAGTGTGACCGGAACGAGACAGGATTGGGACGGTAGCGTGACGGGAATTGAACAGGACGGAAGAAGGGGTACGGGAGGACTGGAACGGGACTGGAACGGGACTGGAACGGGACTGGAACGGGACTAGAACGTTACGGGAACTCGACGGAAACGGGACGAGACGGGAACGGGACGAGACGGGAACGGGACGAGACGGGAACGGGACGGGAACGGGACGGGAACGGGACGGGAACGGGACGGGAACGGGACGGGAACGGGGCGGGAACGGGACGGGAACGGAACGGGACGAGAACGGGACGGGAACGGGACGGGAACGGGACGGTAACGGGACGGGAACGGGACGAGAACGGGACGGAAACGGGACGGGAACGGGACGGGAACGGAACGGGAACGGGACGGGAACGGGACGGGAACGGGACGGGAACGGGACGGGAACGGGACGGGAACGGGACGGGAACGGGACGGGAACGAGACGGGAACGGGACGGGACGGGACGGGACGGGACGGGACGGGACGGGACGGGACGGGACGGGACGGGACGGGACGGGTCTGTCCGTTGGTGACTGACCACCGGATTGTGCGGAAATGTGAAGACGAGGCAGACAGGCGGATCGCGGAGTCGATAATAATACGGGACACACTGTCAGCACTCAACGACAACACCACGTCCTGGCAGCTTCTACCGAAGTAGAAAATGACGGTTGAGCGCATAAAATATGTAATATGTAAATGTGCATGTTAGTATTAGCAGGAACTTAGCTGTTCCGAGGTATACCTTGATGCTTGATAGACGGAATATGAATATATGAGGCATTGGAAAGAAAACAAGGCATGTACAGAGCGATGGTTACTGTATGGGGTGTTGCATTCGGTCGATAAAGGGCAGTGCCCGAATATACCCGAAACAATTTTGGCTTTTAATTAATTTTGTCGAATAATTTGAGGATAAGGTCAAGTATGTTAATTACCGAGCGGGCGCGAAGCGCCCGTGAGGTTTCTCGTCAACTTACTAGACAAATTTACATTTGACCCGGCCCGAACCGGCCCGAACCGGCCCGACAAGGCCTGACACGGCCGTACAGACACTTTTCGGAAGCTAGTAACTTAAACACCCCCCCGTCAATGGCGGGTTAAAGAGAATACCATTGTATACTTTTGCTGATATTTTTTTTGCAATTTGCTTCAAAACTCTGGTTTCTACGATTTTTCAAACATTTATCGTTTTTCCACCAACATGACGTCATCAAAACATCATTATCTCCCAAACTACTTAACAATTACAATTATTTTGTTTACAGCGTACGTATAATTGTTGAGAACTCAGCTACTCAAAATTTCAGCAAGATGCGCCGCATGTGTAACAAGTTATTTAATTTAAAAAAAATATCAGGGGGCCTGTCAGCCCCCCCGTAGGGCGAGGATTAAATGCTTGTTTCAGCATTTAATGCATAAGGAAGCGAAATCCGTTTAGTTTGTATACCTAATCAAGGGAGACTTTTGGGGATTTGCCCACCTCAATCAACTTATATTGGTGTTATGTTCTGGAAATTGGATGCTATAACAAACACTTAACCCAATTTATCATTCAGCTGCACACAGTCTAATCCAGCTGCTCCTTCCCGTTCCGACTCCCGGACTTGGAAGTTGGGCCTCAGGTACTTTGAGGACCACGAGCCGCCACTGCCGGTCACCAGACTCTCTGACGTCATGAGAGGCCCGGTCACCAGACTCTCTGACGTCATGAGGGGCCCGGTGTTGCTGGCCCCGGTCGATTCGCCTGGTACGGCGGCGTGGTGTGGTAAGGCCGGTGTCAACAGGGCGTGATGTCCCGTCAGATACTTCATCAGATAGCTGTCAGTTGTCACCGTGCCGCCGTGGACAGGATTTCCGGTGGCTGTTTGATTATGGATGGAACACGGCCTCTCCGCACCTCTATGCATTCCACGCCTGCTATGCAAAACAGAGTGGTGCATCCGCAAGCTTCGTAGGGCCCATTTGTCCTTGGTGCGCTCAACCCCAGATCGGTCTGTGTCGCTTTGGAGGTCACTTTGTCCATCTGGAGGTCATGGGGTACAGGTCACCGCGTGCGGGCTTGCATAACCACTAACCAGTAGCCCTGCTTGCTATGCAGGGGCAGTAAGTTGTGGCTGGCGCAGCTTAGTACGACTGTGGCTGGTTAACTGTGGCTGGTTAACTGGTTAACAGTCGCAGCTTAGTACGACTGTGGCTGGTTAACTGTGGCTGGTTAACTGGTTAACAGTCGCAGCTTAGTACGACTGTGGCTGGTTAACTGTGGCTGGTTAACTGGTTAACAGTCGCATCTTAGTAAGACTGTGGCTGGTTAACTGTGGCCGGTTAACTGGTTAACAGTCGCAGCTTAGTACGACTGTGGCTGGTTAACTGTGGATGGTTAACTGGTTAACAGTCGCAGCTTAGTACGACTGTGGCTGATTAACCTGGCCCGACCTGGTTAACCTGACCAATCTGGCCCTGGCTAACCTGGCCGTGGTTAACCTGGCCTGACGGCATTGCCGGTCGCCTGGCTGCTTTCCGCCGCGTGGTGTCGCTGCCGCCACGAACCGCGAGAGGTCACACTGCCTGTTGTATGCCTAATAACTCACCATCCCTTTGGGGGGATAGAAAACGATCGTCCTCTGTTTATAGGAGGAAGACAAGAAGATGCGTGGAAACATGACTATTTAGTCCACAAGTCACAACCAATATTTGCATTTTTCCTCACAGCTTCGGAATAAACAACCACACCGAGACGCCGCCGACAGTGCAAAGGTTAGGTACCAAGACATTTCAACACATGGCTCCACCGTCCTACTAGCGCTGTCATGTTATGCTAGCCAATACGGGAGTAACCCAAATTACCCCTAAGCTCAATTTACCCCGTTTTCCCGTACTTGAGTAGTTGCACAAGTTCCGGGTTCCCACCGGGAAGCCATTGAAATAAAACCAGCAAGCAGCATAGTTCAGAAATGGTGCGTTATTGTGACAAGACACAACAGTTATAAAACATATTTGTATCCATAAGCGGCGCCAGGTTAGTGAAAAACGGAGGCCAAATAGATACCAAATTAACCGAAGGCAAATTGCTACCAAACAATATAAATATGTTACTGATCATAGATAGTGCCTTTTTGCACGTTGTACTTTATCATAGGCGTATCCAGGATCCAAATTGGGGAGGCACCAGACCTTTTGATAGGTATATTTTCAGCTATTACCAGTGGCGGATCCAGAAAATCTTCAAGGGGTGGTGGTGGTGGTGGGGGGGGGGGGGGGGGGGGGGGGTCATCAATTGCAGTGGTACCCCTACCTATACCTAAATCTGAAAACTCAACGGATTTGGTCCACCATATTTTGAGGGTGCCCCTATTTGAGCATTTTGTTTTGAATTGACAAAGTTGGCTATAGGTATTTGCAATATCAGTCGTACCCTTTCTATCATTCAACCATCGCCCTACCTGACAGCCCTGCCCTGCCTGACAGCCCCCCCCCCTCCTGAGGTTTTTCTTGAATAACTTTTTACACATGTAGCGCATCTGGCTGAGATGTTCGGTAGCTGAGTTTACAACAATGATACGTATGCTGTAATAAATTTAACTGAAATTGGTTAAGTAGTTTGGGCGATAATCATGTTTTGATGACGTCATGTTGGTGGAAAAAAGATAAATATTTGGAAAATGGTAGAAAACAGAGTTTTAAAGGCAATTGCAAACGCAATTCACCAAAGATACAAAATGGCATTTTCTTTAAAATGGCAATCTCGTATTTTCAAAAATTGGGGTTTTTGACCCCTAAAATGTTTTGTTTTTTAAACTGATTTTTGGGGAAAAAATCACCACAAAATCAAAATTTTCAAAGATGTTAAAACACGGAATATATGTGAGAGAACTGAGTATGGACAATACCCATACCAAACTTCAAAGCAATATCTTCATTTTTGACTGAATGATGGCTCCCTAAGTGTAAGAAACTGATGACGTCATTTATTGAATTACTTTTTTGACTTTTTTTTGACAAGATACGAACAAATAAGTACCTTTTCTGTATTTCTGAGTCAAAACTGGTCTAGGGACATGCTTTTTTATTTACATTTATCAAATTCTAATTTTGAGGTTTTCTGAAGAGCAAAATCGCTGTTCTGGACGTGGTAAATCCGAGGTCATTCACTTGACATGGAAGGTCATCCATTGACCTGAAATCTCAAAATCGCATACCGTTAGATTGCTCTCATCACAGGCAACATGCTGGTTCTTACCGCATTGCTCTAAGTTGTTTGGTTTGGAAGTTAACCCTCGCCTGACAGCCCCCCCTGAGGTTTTTCTTGAATAACCTTTTATACATAGGATGCATCTTGCTGAAATGTTTGGTCGCTGAGTTTACAACAATTATACGTTGGCTGTAAAATTTGATTGAAATTAGTTAAGTAGTTTGGGAGTTAATCATGTTTTTATGACGTCATGTTGGTAAAAAAATGAGAAATATTTGCAAAATCGTAGAAAACAGAGTTTTACAGAAAATTGCAAACGCAATTCACCAAAGATACAAAATGGCATTCTCTTTAAAATGACAATCTAAGATTTTCAAAATTTTGTGGTTTTGACCCCTAATTTTTTTTAAACTGATTTTTGGGAAAAATCCCCACAAAATCAAAATTTTCGAAGATATTAACACATCCGGAATATATGTGAGAGAACTGAGTATGGACAATACCCATACCAAATTTCAAAGCAATATCTTCATTTTGGACTGAGTGATGGCTCCCTAAGTGTAAGAAACCGATGACGTCATTTTTTTAATAACTTTTTTATATTGTTTGACAAGATACGAACAAATAATTACCTTTTTTGTATTTCTGAGCCAAAACTGGTCTAGGAACATGCCTTTTTATTTACATTTATCAATTTCTAATTTTGAGGTTTTCTGAAGAGCAAAATCGCTGTTCTGGACGTGGTAAATCCGAGGTCATTCACTTGACCTGGAAGGTCACCCATTGACCTGAAACCTAAAAATCGCATACTGTTAGTTCCTCTCATGACAGGCAACATGCTGGTTCTTACTGCATTGCTCTAAGTTGCTTGGTTTGGAAGTTAACAGGGGGCCTGTCAGCCTCCCCCCGTAAGGCGAAGGTGAAAAGAGCTCCCATAGGGCGAGGGTTAACAGGGGGGCCTGTCAGCCCCCCTCCCGTTGGGCGAAGGTGGAAAAATCTCCCGTAGAGCGAGGGTTAAAGTGCCGCGGATGGTGCTAAAATATATGATGTGTACCAGTGACGGCGGAAGGTATTTTTGGATGTGGGGGGGGGGGGGCAAAGAAACCCAGAGCGCCCCCTCAGGCAAAGTGCGCCCAGGGCGCCCCCCACCCCTAACAAAAAAAAATGCCGCGAAATTATATCTGTTCGGATTTAGGCCACAGTATTATACCAGTAAAACACCTTTTTGTGCGATGACCGAGCTGGCGCGCTCTGGTAAAGCTAAAACAGGTTTGAAATACGAAACGGTACGGGAGCACATGTGCGCATTGACTGTGTCCCAATAATGAGTAACACATTCAATAGTTTTACCGTGGTTATACCCTAGTATGCATAGTTTTAGGAACGTTCAGCTGAATGGAGATGTACAAAGTAAATCCCGCCTCCCGGGGACAAACTACATAAAAACAATAACATGCATTAAAGTGAAATATTCACCTTTTATTTGTTTATCTGCATTTTTTCTGTGTCACATATATGGTTTCAAATTGTTCGTGTTTCAATTTAAAAGTGAAATAACTTTTTATATTTCAAAAATTAAATTATGTGAAATAAATAAATATGTACTAACATATGGTGACGAACAGTATGATCCATCACTATTTCTGGTTTGAATGTGATTTGTTAACAAGTCATAGGTCCAGAAATAAAGTAAGTGATCCAAGAAGCGTGACAACGTCCCTGATTGGTCAATGAAACAAATCGCATACACTAAATACGTCACCGTCCTTGGCCAAGTTAATCCGCGGAATGCATCACGGTTTTCTGAAACGTTTATTGATTGATTTTGGATAAACGGTTTAGGTAAATGTTTCATGTGTGCATTGTAGTATATTAAATAACTGTTTCTTGCAAATTGATGGGAAAAACATAGATGTTTTTTAAAAAAAAATAGGTCGCGAACACTAAATAGTTCGCCGTCCGGGGCCAAGGTAAACTGCCTATTTCAATGCACTTGTTCAAATGGTTGTTTATTGTTCATAGAAGTTTGGTACATATTCGCAAAAGATATAATGCATGAAACATATGATATGCCTTAATGGTAAATAACAATGCGTAGGCAGGTTAATTTTCGTTCGTACAGTGAATTCGTTACCAAGTCAAGCGTTCCACGCTTATAACGGGGGGTACCGACCGTTATAAGCGTGGAACGCTTATCAACTTTAACTTGAAACAGGCACGTAGCCAGGATTTCGTCCGGATAAGGATGGAACATGCAGTACGAGAGGTATGGCATGGGCCGTAACAACTTTGGAACCAGCGACGCCAATTTGGAATCAGCTATACCATCTTCGAATATGTTTTGAGGCTCAAGGCTTCGAACTCTGAAATAAATTGCGCCGCTCAGCGGCGCGATTTTTTTTAGTCTTATGCCCTGGATATGCATTCTCATCAATGTGTCGTATTGCGTATGGTGCGGACCTCTAAAAATGTTATTGACGTGATCATTTTTGTTTGGTGGGGAGGAGGGGGGGGGGGGGGGGGGTTAAGTTTAGGTGCCGCCTGAGCCGGCTGAGCTTACCGCCGCCGCAGCGGGCGGCGCGAGGCACGGCGGCACAGCCTATCTCGTAGGGGTTCGCCCACGCCGCGCTGCGCGCCCGCTGATTGGTGGCCAGCCACCTGTCACGTGACCGCCAGGCGATGTCCGGTCAGGGCCGCGGCGGCAGGGCAGAGTGGGTCGAGCACTCGTTGGGGACAGGTCTGTCGGGCGTGTTGCGGTGCCGAGTTCGGTTTGTCCATAGCCGTCCTTTGCACTGTAACTCTCCGCGGCCGTTTGATAGACACATTGGTCCAGCCTCTGTGGGGTCGGTGTGTTCTTAGCCGACTCCAAGGTAGACAGCTGCTAGCATACGCTAAATTCTGAGGTCGGTCTGTTCTTGGCCGTCCTCCAACCTAACATTTACCCGGCACTCCAAACCATGTGCATTAGTGATGCGTGTCTTGGGGAAGTCGGTTTGTCCATAGCCGACTCCTGAGCGTGTATCTCTAATGCACAGACCCCGAGTCTGCTCACGTTCAGGGGCGCAGCCAGGGGGGGAGGGCAATTGCCCTTGCCCCCCCCCCCCCCTTACGGGTCACAGGGGGCCCCGCCGAGATTGGCCCAGATACCATTTGCATTAGCTAAATGGCTTTCAAAAAGTTACAGAGGAGCCCTCAAACTAGGCAAGGCTCACTCTGGTGCATGTCAAGGGCCCTCAGACACTGAAGGGCTTTCGAAGCCGGCCCAGGGGGCCTCTTGGGCATGTCCAGGGGCCCATTGAGCCCACCGAGGGACCCAAAAAACTGTCCAGGGGCCTCTCGAGCATGTCCAGGGGCCCATTGAGCCCACTCAAGGGCGTAAAACATGCCCAGGGATCTTTCGAGCATGTCCTGGGGCCCATTGAGTTCACTCAGGGGCCCCAAAAACCTTCCTAGGGCCTCTAGAGCATATCCACTTGTCCAGGGACCAATTGAGCCCACACACGGCCCAACAAACCTGCCCAGTGGTCTCTCGAGCATGTCCAGGGGCCCATTGAGTATGTTCAGGGGCCTCTCGAGCCTGACCAGGGGGCGATTATAGTCTGTTTTGGGGCCTCTTGAAACTGCCCAGGGGCCCATTATAGTTTTCCAAGAGGACCATCGAGTCTGTTCAGGGGCCTCTCGAACCTGCCCAGGGGCCATTAGAGTTTGCCCAGAGGCCTCTCGAGCTTGCCCAGGGGCCCATTGAGTCTGTTCAGGGGCCTCTCGAACCTGCCCAGGGGCCTCGAGCTTGCCCAGGGGCCATTGAGTCTGTTCAAGGGCCTCTTGAACCTGCATAGGGGCTATTAGTCTGTTCAGGCGCCTCTCGAGCTTTCCCAATGGTCCATTGATCCTGTTCAGGGGCCTCTCGAACCTGCCCAGGGGTTATTAGAGTCTGCTTAGGGGCCTCTCGGCTTGTCAAGGGGCCATTGAGTCTGTTCAGGGCCCTCTCAAGCTTACCCAGATGGCCATTGAGTCTGTGAACGGGGCCCTCGAGCCTGCCCAGGGGTTGCTAGCCGTCGCCTGGAGCGCCTGCTATAGCTGGAGCGCCTGCTATAGCTGGAGCGCCTGCTATCCGTGATCGGCGCGGTCATAATGAGCGGTAATGTGCTGTATACTCTGACCCACCTGGTGCAATGTTTTCATGGGTTTCAAAATGGTTATGTGATAAGTCTGATGCGTTTTTTAATTCGGGGGGGGGGGGGAGGGTGATGGAGTACAAAACAATTTAATAATTTTCCTCTCGGGAGAGTGTGTGCTGCAATATGTGTCGGCCAGGGGCGTCGCCGACGGGAGGGTCGGGGGAGGTCTGGGCAAACTCCCCCACTTTTAGAAGGCGGGGGAGGGTCGACCCCCCCTCCCCCCCCACACACACACTTTGTGAGGGAATTTTTTTTTTCGTATAAATTTCCTTTGCAAATCCAGCTATCTAATATAAAAAACTGGAAGATTTCGCGCCGCTTCGCGGCATGACACAAGTTTCGCAATTGCTTATACAAATTTAGAAAATGGGAAAAAGAATTGCATTAAGTGTCTGGCGGAGGCTCTCCTTGGCGGTAATTGCTGGCCCCAAGGCCCATACCCTTCATAAAATATTAACTTCTAAGTTTCAAGCAGGCTACATGTTTAGCTAGTTTGCCGAGTTCCGAAAAAGGCGACGCGAACGCAAAGACGAGGAGATCGGCACCCGGACGCTACTCCAGCGGTGCACAATTTGCTGGACCGAAGAGCTAATAGTGGAAACAGGCCAGGACCATCTCCCCAAGCCATCTCACCTCACGGTCTGGTTTCAATAATAACATTTCGTTTTCCAGTACCTAAAATTAACATTTTCACGCCGCTTCGCATCATCAAATCGGAAGTCATCCTCATAACGAAGCCATAGCCATCGCCATCGGATCGTCGTAACGCTGCATGGAATCAATATCATTTTTAGCTTATTATCCTCTACAAGGCCTATATTTCTGGGTTTTATCGGGCAAAACCGTAAAAATTTTGCGCCGCTTCGCGGCGCTAACTAACAAGTACATGCCTACCTACCTTTATAACATGAAAATCCACATACAAAATGCTGCAAAGGCATATGATACACGTATCAAAATGGGGGTACATTTTTTCGTCATTTCAGCTGCCCCCACACTCAAAAGCCGACCCTCACCTGTTGTCAGCTAAGATAGGTTTCATCTCCTGTACGTAACAATACAAATTAGTAATGCGCTCAGTACAATGCCTACCGAGGGTCCTGGTCCAATCCAGCTCATCAAAAGTAGACGAAGAAAAAATGTTAAAAAGGGGGCCTCACAAAATAAAGTGGCCGAAATCCGTAGAGTTTTTCATCTCCAGGGGTATTTTTGGGGGTGGGGGGCCTCTCCCAGGTGCTTGCCCCTTTCTGAAAGTCTGGCTGCGCCCCTGCTCACGTTATTGATGCCAATAGGGCACTCGTAATAACCCGGCCAGGCCGGTTTCAGGGTGGAGCCATATAGGGTCGAGTCCTAGCTTTCGCTGGGTTAGTGTCAGGATTATTTAAACAGTTGCGGTTTACAGTCACCGCGGTTAACACTGGTCGTTGTCCGTTCGTGTCGTTGCCTGTTTGTTGCGCTGCCTTTGTTGTTATATTGTCGCCGTCTTGTGTGCACTGGGTTGAAACAGGTGCCGGGCGAGTTGATATTTATTGTTTTCCATAGAACGTTCATTCGATGTGAATGTAGCGTTGGGGAATGACAGGGGAGTCATAGGGGTAGGGAGAGTGGGAGGGTATGATAGGGAACAAGGAACTGGGCCGGGTTCCGCTCCACTCTTGCGTGTGGGGGAGGGGTACGTTGTAGAGTGGGATAGCAGTGGGAGGGTACATTGTAGGGTGAGGGGAAGAAAGAAGAAGGTATTGATAAGAGCTAGGGGTACAGGAGGGTAAGGGAAAGAAAATGAAAAGGGATAAAGGAGAGATGGGGAAAGAAGGAACTCCTCCGGCTGTAGTGGGAAGCTGCTGTCAGAACCTCTAGCTGTAATGGGAACTGCTTATCCCTCTGGCTGTAAAGGGAACTGCTGATCCCTCTAGCTGTAATGGGAAGCTGCTGATCTCTCTTGTCCTCTTCGTCAGCTCGACCTTCGGTGACCTGCCGTGACCTGCCGTGACCTACAGTGACCTGCAGTGATCTGCAGTGTTTTGCAGTGACCTGCAGTGACCTGCAGTGACCTGTCTGGCTCGTAGGTCCGCTAGAAGTGATGAGAGATGTAGAAACTGATGTAGAGATGTGGATGTAGCATAGCGTAGATGTAGACAGAGACAGATGTATGTATAGCGTAGCGTAGCAAGATCCCCTTCCGCGTACAAAACATCTGATGGTGGTAGATGCTTTTAAATTTTGAGAGGCTGATCATCCTGGTCCATCGTATAGGCTGGTTCACCGACATACCATTTCACTGCTCGAGGACGGGAGGCAGGATCACGCCCATGAGGGTGAGGGCGATACAACGGGGAGGTGTGTAGGATTAGCGTCGGGTGTGACGCCCTGGTGACCATTGCCAACCTTCGTGATTCAGATCTTTCTTTAAAATCTTAAGTCGATTCGTAAGTTAGGTCATCCGTCCAGTTATCCCTCCCCATTTAACACCTGCTTAACTCCCAAAACCTAATCGGCCACTTGTCGTATGCCAGCGTTGCTACGTTTTACTTACCTTCGAGTAATGATCCGTCCGGCTGTCCTGACTGAGTTTGCACCACTCCTACTGGGTCTTAACCTAATAATTATCCTTCGTCATCCTCACTGCCACTCTCTCAGCTACAGACATTCCGCTTTCATACGCCCCATAGTGATTTGTGCACCCCAAAAATTCCCTCCCAGTAGTGTCGGATGCCAGCTGGATGAGTGAATCCCAGATAGGATAAATGTACTCATCAATACGAAATCCTAGTAGCGCTCGCTGAACGACAGCATTGCTGCGTGGGCCGCCCAGAATATATGTATTCAATGTAATCCGTCCGGTTCCTACCTTAAAAGGGAGCTAGTTTATCCATAGGACTTATATGAAACACCGACTACGCTTTACTGCCCGTCTTATCCTCTCTGTCCGGGAGAGGCTCCTATACCTACTGTCCGGGCCTCCGACCTGGGCTCCGCCGGACCTATGACCTCCATCCGGGCCACAACCTGGGCTCCGCCGGACCAACTTTCTGAGTTAACATCGACCGGCATCGACGGCGGGCTACACGGATGTCCTTGCCTATATACCGACTGCGGGCGCCCGGGAATCTCTAGAGGAGATCTTCCCGTCTAACCTAGAGTGACTTCTGAGGCACGTCCGGCCTCCTCCTCCCTCTCATCCTTCCTCCCTCGCCCTCCTGTCTCTGTGCCAACCTATCATCCTCTGGGCATTTGGCACCCGCAGTCTCGGACTTAACTACTTGTAACCTCTCTGTGATATGCGGCCAGCCGATATCACTCGGTCTGGGCATAATTTTCCACGAGCACTTCCATTTACATGTTTCGCCACGCTGATATATTTTCGATACAAGGATCGGGCATACAAGCCGTCGTGCCTCTTCTTAAAGCTCCAATCCTTATTTAATCTCTGTGCGGCCCGGACTGTGAGTATTATCAGCCATAGTACATTTAGCTTACTTCTCTCTGCTGGAGCCGGTATTTACTGTTATCTGCCGCCACACGTTACTCGATACTTAGAAACGGCCGATCCTCATTCACTCATCTAGTTGCTGGGGAAGGGTAGTGTCCTAGCTATCCTATTACGAAATCAATCTCAACGACGTTTCTCCAACTATGACTGAGTACTAACCGCTTTACCAGTTCTCTATCGGTGACGTAAATTATATGACCCTTAGGTAATTTCCTACATGGGAAACGTTGTCCAAAAAGAATCGCAACCAGAGATAACGTGCATACATCACAAATAACACATTTCAATAAGCATCAGCTAGTAATCTCCGAAATATCACTTTTAAACTTCAATATAATCGGCAGTGCACCATCGTCAGAATAGATTCAAATAATGTAACGCTGTTTATAGTTGGCTAATAATAAGGCTTAACCCTATTTGTAACAGGGGGGGGGGGGGGGGCGGATTCCGCCCCCTCATGTTTTTTTGCAGATATCTCCAGAACGGCTGGGAGCAAGCCCATTAAATTTTGGGGCTTTTCATAAAATTGAATACCGCATTTGGAGTCAAAATTTTGAGTTCTTAACCTGAACACAGGTGGTTCCAGGGCACAGTTTTGGGTGGGTTCGGAGGCGACATTTGGCGATAATACGGAAATGCGACCTTCACGGGTTCCTTCCTAACTTCCTCAAGTATGAAAGCGTTACATCGGTTTACGGTGATTGCAACAAGTGCAAATTAGTTGATGTTAATGAAATATCATAAAAATTGCATGGCAGACGCGGTTTCAGGGGCTTGAAAAGGGGGATTTCCAGGAAGTATTCAATGCTTGGCGGGACGCCAATAGAGCGATATAAGGGACATGTATAGCTATCAAGATGTAAAAGATAGCTTCTGCTTCCATTATTTGCATAATTTATTATATATAGAGTTTCAGGGGCGTGTTCAGGCACATGAAAAGGGGGGTGACTGGCATGGTGATGACGATATGCCAGCGATAACGGCGCAATAGACGTTTAGCTTATAATGATATATGCACATATGAGGCCAGAAAAGGGAATAAAGTCATTTTTGGCAGAGGCGCGCTCAGGAATGGAAGAAAGGGGGTCATATTATTGCAAGGAAACTAAGAGGCATGGGCGTACAATGACATAAGATACTGCAGTTTTCGAATGAAACACGCACCACAGGCTACTCTACGAACGATTTTAAGATAATAGGCGAGTCCAGGTAGGGTAAAAAGGTGGTAAGCAATATTAATTGAAGTTGTAGTGAAATAGTCACTGTTGACTAGTTAGTATCATAATAACGGATAATATACTTATCAAAAGGTCTTGTGCCGCCCCAGTGTGGATCCTGGATACGCCTATGATGAAGTATAACCTGCAAAAAGGAACTATCTACGATCAGTAACATATTTATAGTGCTGGGTAGCAACTTGTCTGCGGTTAATATTTTTTTGCCCAATTTGACCTCCCTTTTTCACTAACCTGGTACCGTCTATGGCAAAAAATATGATTTATAACAGTTTTTTATAATATCACAATCACATACCATTTCATTTATTTTTATAAAAAATGTTTTATTACGCATTTACTTCACCCCCATATTGAGTGACCTGCACACGCCTATGATTTTTGAATTTTCAAACGTCACCATCATATATCAATTTCCAATTCAATCTCTATCGATTCCTATTAGTTGTGTTAAAATCGGTCGATAAACATGAAACCTATGTTGGATCAAAAATACCACTAAAATGTGTAGTTTTTTCCCCCCTGTTGCCCCCCTATCCAAAATGTATATTTTGTTATTATTGAGAAATGTAGATCATGTAGAGGGGAAGCGAACACCGTTTCATTTTTGAAAATCGGACGGATAGATCTCGAGATCTCCGGGGGGGGCGGAATCCGCCCCCCCCCCCCCACCCCCTGTTACAAATAGGGGTAGCCAGGAGCCTGTTACAAATAGGGATAAGTTACCACTTGGACTGTCAATATACAGGACATCTAACATTACAGTTGTACCATGACGTTAACATAGAGAAGGCGTCGGCTGTATTGTCGTAAATCGCGAGCTGCTGGCTGAAGGTGTATTTTTAACAGACGGTTAGGAGACTCACAATATTAAGAAAGTTAATTTGACTGTTAATACTTATCATCCACTGACTCGCAAGTATACATCTGTTGCAGGTTGCTACGCCCTTATAATCTTTTACGGGCTGAACTAGTTATGGTTTGATCGATAATTCCAAATAAGGTAATATAGACAGGGATTTAACGTTAACCACTCCGGATCAGCGGCACGAGTTTATCAGCGACAGAAACGAGGTCGCAGTGACAGCTAATGAATCGCATTTCTCATACACCGTCCTTAACCAATCGTCGGTAGGAAGCGATGCTGGACCAATAGCTAATAGCGCATCGCCGATTATACATACGTAATCTTAGACAGACAATCCCTTGGCGGTAACTTACCAGTCTCCGATTTGTGTTGTCCTGCTCAACATAGAGCACACCTCTAAGCAACAGAATGAACCGATACTTTATAACCAATCGATGCCATCTCCGTGATATGGTCCTTACATTTGTTATCCTTACCTGCCAAGCTAGAATGACGAGTCTCTACCCAACCTCACTAATACTTTGTCTGGTAGTTGGGATACCTGGCGTTTTAACCGTTCAGCGAAAGTTACCATTCCGTGATTCGAAATCGTTCAAAACTCTGATACATAACGTTAAATTAACTGAAGCGGAAACGTACTTAATCATTAAACTCTGGCTTCTGGCCAAGTATTGCGAGCAAAACGAGAACGAATTAATCGAACCATTCGAACCACAGCCGAAACATAATAATTATCAGCGGCTATACTGGCTTCATTGATGTCTTACCTCATGCTGTCGGGGGACCGTATTGCCGTATACATTTCCTTCCTTCAACGACCATCTCAATTCCATCACGTCTCCTTTCCCCAGTAAAATGTTACACAAATTTACAACGTTTATTCTAACCCAGCAACTAAGCAAACAATTTACCAGTTCAATCTCTAGCTTAGCATCCTAACTAAAACCGCTCGTATTTACAGACGCCAAAAGGCGTTAGGACCTAACCCTATTCGCTGTGCAGCATGCTTACTTCATAGTACTGCGATCGCCTGACAATACAGCATCGGCTACACATGTCGTTCTCCTGTCTTCCTAGGTCAGAAGTAGCGAGTCTGGACAGATGACCCAAATTGCGTAAAATATCCCACTTAGTCCCTTATTGTTTAAATTTTGTAGTCACCGGGCCTGGGCTGAATTTCGGGTAGGATCGGAAAGGATGAGCAGCTCCGTGACTTACTTCTGACGTGATCTGCCGCTGTCACCTCTGCCTGGCTGAGTATGGCTGCCGTCTCTCTGCTGTCACCCCTGCCACGGCGGACGGCTGCCGCCGCCGCGCCGCGGGCAGCGCGCGTGCTGAGGTCCCGAAGACCACTCCCGCGGCCCGTGCGTCCGCTACCCCTCTGTGCGACGTTGTCTCTTTTTATACTGCGGCCCGGCGGTGTCTTGCTCTGGGTGTGGCACACCCCCGTCTTCTGATTGGCCGATTCTTGCCTTCGACAATTTTGCATTTATAGTGTATAGAGCTTCTTCAAACTTCTTAATGACCTTTCTTACTTAATTTTGTTCATAATATAATTGCTTCAAGTAGTGCATATTTCTTCCACTTTCTTGTTTGCTTGCTACCTATGGCCACGCCCTTTGCTTTGTTACTGCCATGTGTCTGGTGTCTGGTGCAAATATCTTTATATAAGTTTGATAAGAGGACTACGGCATCTTTATATAACCAGATAATTTTGGTTTCTTGATAATGCATCTTGCTGATAAAATAATATTCTTCAATAATCGATCAGGTAGTCCTTTCAGTCATTGTATTCCAATTATTACGTCGTAGTATCGTTTTTAGATGACTTTCTCTTCATCCCTTTATTTTTCCAGCATGAAATGTTCGCCTTCTTCAGCTTAACGAAACTCTTGACATGCTTAATTTTGTATCATTGCTTAGAGCTACGTTCAAGTTCAATAATTTGTAATGCTGCATTAACAATCGTTAAATATATATATATATATATATATATATATATATATATATATATATATATATATATATATATATATATATATATATATATATATATATATATATATATATATATATATATATATATATATATATATATATATATATATATATTTATATATATATATTCTTCGATACATATGTCGTTGAACGGTATTGCATTCTTAGCCTTGGATACTTTTCGATTGAGTTTTTGTAATTTGTTGAATGTTTCTTTGATCTTCAGAGGAACAGTGGTCAAAATCTCAGTGATGTTCATATATATAGGTCATATTAGTCGACGTTTCGATTGTATTTAAACCAATCATTCTCAAGATATTACATAATTACATTACACTTTATATACTGCAAGGTGATACAAAATGTAAGTTGATGTAAGCCGTCGCATGACTATTTTCGAAGTTTTTACTCGTTGAAAAATAGCAGTTAACATCGCATACAAGGTGACGGAGGGATAAACAAGCTTGCGTTTCCGGGGAACACTTCATAACACATTTCATCGTTTCTACATATTTCATACATCATACATCGTTTCTACATATTGCATACATCATACAAGATAACCTAGGTGCAGTTGTTCACACATACAGGTAGTTCACACACCCCAGAGCGCCAGTGAGATGTGTGTGTTCATCTGTGTGTTGAGTGGTGGTTTGTACCGGGTTATGTATATGGCTTCTTGAATGAATAAACGGTAGTGGTCATTGATGGCGTCAAATGTTGTTGTGTTTTCCTTTAGAATTTTGTGGGTAGGTATTTGATGGTGTTTGTTGATCATGTGTTCCACTGGTCCGGTCTGTTCTATGAGGTGCATAGTGAGTCGCCGCGTCAAAGTCGTGGTGGTCGCACCAAGGTAGTACACGTTACGAGGCCTACAATCCTCGTGGGGGCAACAAAATTTGTATACTACGTTGGTGCGATAAGACGGCTTTGTCGCGATGGGATTGTTTTTCATGACCAGCTGGCGTGTCTTTTTGTCCTGGTAGTATATGCGGAGCTGCACGCGGTCACTGTCGTTTTTACATTTAACATTTTTCTTCAAGATGTCTTTGAGGACTTTTTCATCAGTTTTGTACTGTGTGTTCATGTAGTTTTTGTAGTAGAGGTGATGTACTTTACCTAGTGTCTCGGTTGTTTGTGGTTGTTGTTTTTCAAGTTGTTTGTTTATTTCCTGCTCAATCTCAGAGTTAGTGTAGCCATTATTCACGAGCAATTGTCTGACTCTATTGAGTTCTATGTCCATCAGTTCGTGAGTAGAGCTAGTTTTAATTGCTCGTGTGATGAACGCTCGGAGAACACTTTGTTTGTATTTTGACGGACATTCGCTCTCTGCATTGAGTGTGTTTCCAGTGTTGGTGGGCTTGACATATACGCTAGTTATGTACTTGTCTGGGGTAGCTTTCACAATGACATCGAGAAATGCTAAACAGTTGTCATGGTGTTTTTCATATGTGAACTTGAGGACAGAGTTATTCTCGAGTTCTTTGATGATAGCCAACAGATGGTTGTGATCTCTAGCTTCAACGAAGGCGTCATCTACATACCGACAGTATGTTGTCGGCGTGATGTCAAGTCCACCAACACTGGAAACACACTCAATGCAAAGAGCGAATGTCCGTCAAAATACAAACAAAGTGTTCTCCGAGCGTTCATCACACGAGCAATTAAAACTAGCTCTACTCACGAACTGATGGACATAGAACTCAATAGAGTCAGACAATTGCTCGTGAATAATGGCTACACTAACTCTGAGATTGAGCAGGAAATAAACAAACAACTTGAAAAACAACAACCACAAACAACCGAGACACTAGGTAAAGTACATCACCTCTACTACAAAAACTACATGAACACACAGTACAAAACTGATGAAAAGGTCCTCAAAGACATCTTGAAGAAAAATGTTAAATGTAAAAACGACAGTGACCGCGTGCAGCTCCGCATATACTACCAGGGCAAAAAGACACGCCAGCTGGTCATGAAAAACAATCCCATCGCGACAAAGCCGTCTAATCGCACCAACGTAGTATACAAATTGTGTTGCCCCCACGAGGATTGCAGGCCTCGTAACGTGTACTACCTTGGTGCGACCACCACGACTTTGACGCGGCGACTCACTATGCACCTCATAGAACAGACCGGACCAGTGGAACACATGATCAACAAACACCATCAAATACCTACCCACAAAATTCTAAAGGAAAACACAACAACATTTGACGCCATCAATGACCACTACCGTTTATTCATTCAAGAAGCCATATACATAACCCGGTACAAACCACCACTCAACACACATATGAACACACACACACACACATCTCACTGGCGCTCTGGGGGGGGTGTGAACTACCTGTATGCAAAGGCGGAACTTTTTGTTTTTCGTTGGGGTTGTAATAGAGTCGGCGACCGGGGGGGGGGGGGGGGGGGGGGAGTAAGAACGACTCAAGAAAAATAAAACACGAAAAATGTGCAAAATGGAAAATAGTTCAACACTAGACATAGGTTTATTTTATTTGATTTATTTTTAACATAGGTTTTATTATCTGTTTGATTTTCACAAACAGTCAAATGCAACGTCTATCATCCCTATTGTATCATTCGACTTTCCATCAAATCATTTAATTAAACCATTTTGGGGTATATACATATACACGCAATCACTGCGTTCCATAACAATGTCAAGCCAAGGAGCGCATAACAATTCAATTTTAGCATATTTAACCTAATTTGACCTTGGAGATATTAACCTAGTCATGGAATTTTCACAAAACAGATAGAAGAACCCATAGAACCTCTCCACCCTACAATTTTCGTTATTGTATTTCTTATCGGGGCCTTTATCTACCCCCCCCCCCCCCACCCACCCACCCACCCTCCTCCAGTGCGAGCAATTTTCAGAGGCCCTCCAGGGCGCGTGTTAATAAAAACCCTATACCTCTGTACAGTTCTACCTTGCATCTCACGTTCCAAAGAACATAGTAATGCACGTTAGTACACACTTCCTGCCTTTGAAACGAGGCTATGGATCAAATTACTGATTATCAATCAAACCGGGAATCACCCTCCGGTAAAGGCAGGATAACACCAGGACGTCATATGAGTCATATGAGAGCCATCAATACATCGGTGATTACGTGCGAGCGCTTCGAGCTCGCTCGTCCTTCCGTGAAGTAGGGGAAAAATCGGAATATGAGCTGTCGGACCCGGCCCGTGGCGATGCTTTTGAGAAGCTCATATCTCGGCAACCGCACGTCCGATTGACACGAGGACTTTTTTTGCTGTGTAGCCTCATCCACCCTATATCCTTGTTTGAGATCAGTGTCGGGTCACGTAAGTGACTACCACTGCGCGTGCCGCGTGCCGCGTGAGGGGTGTTGAAAACAGTTGCTTTCTCGCAAAAACTCAGCAACGGCTGGGCCAATTGCGTGCAAATTTGGTGTGTGGTTAGGGACCTCTCAGCCGCCACTTTCCCACAAGTCAGGGGCATGGGGTACCTCTGCACGTGCGCAAGTGCGCACCCATTTTTGTATCTCAGAAACTACTTGCCCGATCGAGTTGAAATTTGGTGTGGTGTCAGGCAACAGTACTATAGGAAAGCAGCACCCTTATGCGTGCGTATACCAACCTCACCACACATTTCCTTCGCGCTCGCTCGTTCATCGCCAACTACGGCGCCTTATATATACTAGTTATTATTGTTATTGAAAAATCCTTTGGTGATTTTGCGTACCGTTTGGAATATTCATTTACTTATGCATTGACTGGCAATGTTGGGGTTGTATTTTTTTAGGATGCAGTTGTAGCTACAACCCCGAAAGTATATAAAGTTCCACCCATGCCTGTATGTGTGAACAACTGCACCTAGGTTATCTTGTATGATGTATGCAATATGTAGAAACGATGTATGATGTATGAAATATGTAGAAACGATGAAATGTGTTATGAAGTGTTCCCCGGAAACGCAAGCTTGTTTATCCCTCCGTCACTTTGTATGCGATGTTAACTGCTATTTTTCAACGAGTAAAAACTTCGAAAATAGTCATGCGACGGCTTACATCAACTTACATTTTGTATCACCTTGTAGTATATAAAGTGTAATGTAATTATGTAATATCTTGAGAATGATTGGTTTAAATACAATCGAAACGTCGACTAATATGACCTATATATATGAACATCACTGAGATTTTGACCAATGTTCCTCTGAAGATCAAAGAAACATTCAACAAATTACACCCAAAAAAAAACTCAATCTAAAAGTATCCAAGGCTAAGAATGCAATACTGTTCAACGACATCTGTATCCAAGAAAATATTCTGCCCAAATACACAAATATATATATATATATATATATATATATATATATATATGTATATATATATATATATATATATATATATATATATATATATATATATATATATATATATATATATATATATATATATATATATATATATATATATATATATATATATATATATATATATATATATATATATATATATATATATATATATATATATATATATATATATATATATATGCCGGCGTCGATCGTATTTCTAATTTTATCCTTACTTGCAATTAGCTCTTCGCCCTTGTGATAATTTCAATTCTTCTTTTTAGACAATACTTCTGATTTTACGTCTTACTCCGCGTATATCGTACACGTCATTTGTTCCGTAATAATTGACTGCGATGTTCTGTCACTTCGCATCAATAGTGTCGGTTTATCATCCGCATTTCTTCTCAACAACGATTCTTCCCTTACTTGAAAACCGTCTCTTTGTTGGCGCGCTACAGCTCGACACAGCTGTCCCTCTGCCTTTGGCCGGGCTTCCCTGGCTGTGCTGACTCATAGGACATAGAGGGGGGGGGGGAGGTGATGTGGCAGCGCCGGTAGGGACGGTACTGGGCCGGTACGCAAATGGGACTGGTACCGTAATGGGTGTACCTGAGGGGCGTACACCCGGCTGGCGTTGCTCCCCGCCGTCGTCTCGCTTACTCAGCTGTTCTGGCGATGGCTGTGATGACTGTAGTTACTAGACTTGCAGTCTCGGGCTTCTGACCCGAGTTTTTGCATGTCTGGGTTGGATGCGAGGTTTGCCGCCGGCCGGCTCGGAATGCTTTGTCAGATGAGTCAGGCCCGGTGCATTGGAACATGCTGAGAAGATATACCCCGTTACAGAATGCGTTAAAATTGGCCAGCGACGAAACTAATTATCGATACGCATTCTTAACGGGGGGGGGGGGGGGTCAAACAGACATGTTTGCCCCCCCCCCCCCCGCTTCCGCTACCACTGATGTGTACAGTCAAGGGCGGCTCCAGACGGCTGATGAAGAATTGACCGAGAGGGAAGTCGAGGTTCCTGACCGGGGGGGGGGGGGGGGGGGGTGAAAGGCGTTTTTGACGAGCAGTAAATATTATGCATGCGATAAAATATGATTGCTCCGCGAAGTGGCGCCACAATTCGAGGTTTTGAGCGGGTTGGATAACTCATTTTTGCTATTGGAACCAGCATGCAGGGTCAAAACGAGGAAATATGTCTGGAGCAAAAGGTGGTGTCAAAAGACATGTTGCCTCCCCCCCCATTTAAGGCCAAAGGTGGGGCCATTACCCCCATATCCCCCCCGCCCCTGCGGCCGCCAGTGCGTGCAGTCTATATTAGACCCTTTTGCACTGGAAAAGAACACTGATTGATTTGCGCCGCGTAGCGGCGCGGAATTTTTTATTTATTTTGTTTTTATCTGGATAACTAGGCCCTAAAAAATCAAAAGGTTATATAATATATATGTATCAGCCCAAGGGGGCCCTCAGGGCCCCTTGAGTCCGATACGTTGTTGCCTCTGGTATAAAGGCACGTTGGTGCCCCTTCATAGCCCAAGGGACGGGAGGCATAAAGGGACATTTTTGGCATAGTTTAGCAATTTTAATTTTGCATCATTTCGCGATTTTTTGTTCTCTCCAGCGACCAATGCTTGTGATTTCATGGCGGCAACAGACCATTGTTT
The DNA here is from genome assembly GCA_036785665.1 of Chirona hameri. Classification (NCBI taxonomy): domain Eukaryota; kingdom Metazoa; phylum Arthropoda; class Thecostraca; order Balanomorpha; family Balanidae; genus Chirona; species Chirona hameri. Next base: position 12,241 of record JAXIVJ010000459.1, on the reverse strand, counting down.
TCCCTCCTGGATTCAAGGAGGCACAGTTCCCCGGTGTCTCCCCGCGCCCCACAGTGCCGCCTACCGTCACGATGGTGCGCCTGGCACACCGGTGCGGTGGTGCCCTTGGTTCACTGGCGCGGTGGTGTCCCTGGTACACCGCGCGGTGGTGCCCCTAGTACACCAGCGCGGTGGTGCCCCTAGTACAGTGTACCTAGGTGGTGCCCTTGGTTCAAAGAACACTGAATGATTTGCGCCGCGCAGCGGCGCGGATTTTTTGGCTTTATTTTGGTGGTGCCCCTGGTTCCCAGTGCGGTGGTGCCCCCCAAGGTGCGGTGGTGCCCCACGGCCCGGTGGTGCCCCCACGGCACGGTGGTGCCCCACGGCACGGTGGTGCCCCCATGTCCCAAGGGGGGGGGGGGGGGGGGGGGGGGGGCATGACCCCCGTGACCCCCCCCCCCCTTTGGATCCGCCACTGGATATTACAATACTAACTAGTTAACAGCTACTATTTCACTTGCAACTTCAATTCACATATTTTGTTACCCCCTTTTACCTTACCTGGAGTCGCCTATTATCCTAAATCGTTCGTAGAGTACCCACTGGTGCGTGTTTAATCCACAAACTGCAGTATATTATGTCATTGTAGGCCCATGCATCTTAGTTTCCTTGCAGTAATATGACAGCCTTTCTTCGATTCCTAAGCGCGCCTCTGCAAAACAAAACTTTATTCCCTCTGCTGGCGTCACATGTGCATATATCATTACAAGTTAACCGTCTATTGCGCCGTAATCGCTGACATATCGTCATCACCATGCCAGTCACCCCCCTTTGCATGTGCCTGAACACGCTCCTGCAACTCTATATGTAATAAATTATGCAAATAATGGAAGGAAAAACTATAGCTGGCCTCTTCATAGCTATACATGTCCCTTACAACGCTCTAGTGAAAGCCAGCCAAGCGTTTCATACTTCCTGGAAACTTCCCCTTTGCAAGTCCCTGAAACCGCCTCTGCCGTGCAATATTTAGTAAAGTTAATTAACATAAACTAATTTGCACTTGTTTCAATCACCGCAAACCTATGTAACTCCGTCATACTTGAGGCAGTTAGGAAGAAGCCCTGAAGATCGCATCTCCGTATTATCGCCAAATGTCGCCGAAAACCCTCTAAAACCGTGACCTGGAACCACCTCTGCTAAGGTTAAGAACTCAAAATTTCAACTTCGCATGCGGAAATCAATTCTAGGAAAAGTCCTAAAATTGAATGGGCCTGCTCCCAGCCGTTCCGGAGATATCCGCGACAAACCTGAGTGGTGGGCAGAATCTGCCCCCCCCCCCGCCTGCCACTAACAGGGCTGGGGGGGGGAGGCAGAGTCGGCGTCGTGAGCCCTCACCCTACTGGGGGGGGGGGGGGGGGGAGGGGGGGGGGGGGGTTGATAGGCCTCCATAAGGTTTTTCTTGAATAACTTTTTACAGCCTTGCTGAATTTTTCAGTAGCAGAGTTTACAATAATTATACGCATCCTATCGAAATTTGAAGTGTATACGACTATTATATCCCGACCTATGACCTTTTCGTCAAGGTCATGTCAGACCCCAAAGGGTCATTGACCTGACCCCAAAGGTCACTAGTTGACCTAGATACTCAAAATGGGATGCCTTTGGACTTTCCTTATGACAGGCCAGACGTTACTCTTTGCGGTGGCATTCTATCTCTCTCCGTTCGGAAGTTATACTAAGCGCCCTGTGCATATGCTGTAATGCAAATCACATAACAATTCTCATCCATAGTGATGATTTATGTGACCTAAGATGATATTAACTGGCCCAGACCTAAACATCGATATATAGATAGCTAATACAACAACCAACATTTTGACTTAAATGGCGCTCTGGCTGGACACCTGAGCATTGCTGTTTGCACATCCTGCGACATTAGGTACATGATAATATGTAGCAAAATCATGCTTTATGTCTAAAAAGTCCAAATATGTCCACCCGAAAAGCCTCCTCCCCTCAAATTTCGGTCATAAATGTATATTAATTTGCAACGGAACATGGCACGCGATTGGCACCGTATGCGGACCCGCTGGCGCCGTATCAGGACAAATTGGCGCTATACGAGGGACGTGAAATGACGCTTATTCCAGACTCGGTCACAGCCTGTATTGACAATTAGCAAATTTTGGCAAAAATATCGGTCGAATTTGGAAGAGGGGCACGGGAAAATCATGATGAGAGGATGGCGATTCAGATTGGAGTAGCCCCACATCAATTATGGCTGTTTAAACTATTATTTCCCAAACGATTAGATGCAGCCGCAACATGTGGATAGATTGTATGTAGCCATGTGGATGTTGAGCAGAACCTTGAAAGTCCAAAATGTTGCTTTTGCCCCAGCAGAAACTGGCAAGCACAGATCACGATCGGGTGGATAATAAACGGTCGAATAACCCACAGACAGGATTTCTACAGCTGGATTTTCATTAAAGGGAAATAATGACCTTTTGATTTTGTTAGCAACAATTTCTTAGGCTACCGTTATGGTTTTAAAATTATTTGATTTAAATTTAAGAATAAAATAAAAAATATTCCCAAATTCAAAGTTGTAAGTTTGGAAAAAATACAAAACAAGTATCTTGTGTACTTCATGAAGGTCATTGACAAATTCGTCCTTCCCTACCATTGTTTACATCGAGTGCGGTATTTTTGGAGGCTCTGTGACGTTTCCGATCAAACTGAGCGCTGCTCGGACACACGCTAGTAGCGCTAGTAGCGCTTTCGTTCTCCATGGCAACCAGGCGTCAGTCAATCAAAAGCCAGAAAGAGAATACGTTCTGGCTTTTCATTGGCTCACGCCTGGTTGCCATGGAGAACGAAAGCGCTACTAGCGCTACTAGCGTGCGTTCGAGCAGCGCTCTGATCCGTAAAGCAATCCGTGAAGCATCCGTGATGCATGACTATCAGTATAAGTCATGAATAACAACAACATGCAAATATACCAACTCGAATAAAATAAGGGCGGAATTAATTGAACCCTAGGCAAGCTAGTATTCGCAAAGCACTCGGCACTGCGCCACAATAGCAAAAGGTGAGGGAAATGCATATTGGATACAATAGTATTACGTCACAAGTTTCTGAAGTGTCAACTACTATGAAATACAGTGATAAAATACCTTGAATAATGATTAACAAGACAATTCAAACTTAAAAACAATAATTTGAATAAGTCTTTAATTAGCTTTCAACTCAAAATCAGATATATTTTGCAATGCTACACAAGAATGTCACCAGTGACGTCATTAACAAAGCCTGCTACGGGACTTTTTCATTTCATTTCATTTATTTATTTAGGAAACCATCCACAACGTGGCTATTACGGCTCCTGTACAGTACATGTGGTAAGGACATTTGTTTTACACGACACAATACAGTTTGCATGGGCACTATTTGGAGGCACTCGCTCACGTCACTCATTCGGTTATTGCCAATGCGGCTACAAATTCGCACCTGGACGGAGCAGCTTTCACGGCTGATGGCAGGGCATTCCACGTGCCGACTGCTCGGTACGAGAAACCCTTCTGGGTCTGAGCCATTCTACATTTCGGAAGATGAAGGTCTCCGGCGTCGGCAGCCCTTGTGCTCCTGGCCGATACGTCAGCCCGCTTGGCGAACATGTTTCGCAGCGCCTTAGGGCACTGTCGACTGGTCAGGGCTTTGTGGACGTTGGTACAGTCGTGTCGGACGACCAGTACCTCTACTCTCTCCCACCCGAGAGACGTGAGAGCTGGCGAGATGTGTTCTCTACGTCGCACGCCAGTGACGAGCCGAGCGGCAAAGTTCAGGGACTTCTGAACGCGATGCAGACGGCACTGGGCAGCCCCTCCCCAGGCGGACAGGCAGTAAAGGATATGAGGAAAAACGTGTGTTTGGACGAGGAGTTTAAGGACGTCAGGAGTGAGGTGATGGCGGATTTTATACAGAGATGCGGTGATTGCATTGCACCTCCGTACCACCATGGACACATGAGGATCCCAGTTGAGGTGCTGGTCGAGGAGGACTCCCAACACTTTGATGGTAGGGGATGGGGTGACGGTCGAGCCAGAGACGTTGATGCTGAAATTTTTCGCCATTTTGAGGGAGGATTTTATACCAATGAGAGCAAAATCAGTCTTGTCCGGACTCATTTTTAGGCTGTTAGCTTGGAACCAGTTTTGAAGGCATTGGATAGACTCCTCGACCCGCGTCTTGAGGTGGGATAGGTTGTTGGGGTCAGGGAGGGAGTGGTCCAGGAGTTGGGTATCATCAGCATAGGATAGGAAACGGCCGTGGAGGAGGAAGGAGGACAGATCGTTGATGAATATGAGGAAGAGGATGGGTCCAACGATGGAGCCCTGGGCCACTCCGTGGGTGAGCGGAAGAATGGAGGAGCCGCCTGTCACAGTCTGCCTCCGCTCGCTGAGGTAACTCTGGAACCAGCCTGTCGACTGGATACCACACCATCCAAGTTTTGTAAGGAGGACGCCATGATCGACGCTGCCGAACGCTTTACTGAGGTCAATTGTTGTTAGCGACGCGACGTGGCCTCTGTCGATGGTCTGACTGATCCATTCGACAACGTCGAGCACGGCGTCCTCTGTACGGTGGTTGGGCCGGTATGCATACTGCATAGGAGAGAGCACGTGGTTATCGAGCAGGTATGGTACGAGTTGGAGCGATACAACCTTTTCAGCAATTTTCGACAGAACTGACAGAATCGAGATTGGCCGAAAGTTGTTAACATTGGCTCGGTCGCCGTGGTTAAGTGCGCCGAGAAGCATGACAATGACTTTGTAAACAAATCGCCGACACTAAATAGGTCGCCGTCGATGTGCATCGATGAGCTTCCGATTTAATTGCCAGTTTTGTGCTATTGTTTGTTAGGTTTTTGGGGAAAAATTATTATTTTTCATGATAATATAAAGCATAGCGTTATATACAGCCACAGACAAATTATACAATACTCCTAATGTTGAAAACAAATGAATCGATTTCCAAAAATTGAGGGTCGCAACCACTAAATATGCAGCCGTTGATGTGCATCGATGAGCTTCCGATTTTATTGCCACTTTTTCCAATCGCTGTTAGTTTTAGAAGATCGCCGGGCATATAATCACAACAAGCAGAACGCACAATATATTCTCCGCTCCATTGCGTAACAAAACAATACGGGAAAAGCCCGCAGTTTGATGAGGACCATAACTTGAAATATCTTTCGGTAGGAAAGTTTTCATGCAAAATGTGATGAATTTACAATATATTTTGGTCTCGTCTGGCGATTTCAAGTGCTAACTCCATTTTTGTGGAAAAAGGTCATTATTTCCCTTTAATGCCCTGGCAAGTTAAAAAGTATCGTCTAATTTTGAAATCATTTTTTTGTGTGCTGGCATAATGCTGCATTGTCCACGTACGGCGCCAAATGTCCGCATCGGGCGCCATTTATGGAGCATTAAGCACAAATGAGTTTTCCGTGCCTAAATGACTTACCTCATACAAGGAACTAGGAAGTACCATGCAAAATTATTCCTAAGCCCTGAGCATTACATTTGTGGCGTATTCCACTCTTTAAATTCAACCCCTGATGGGTTTGAGGGATTATAAAAAACATTGTCCTCATACGGCGCCAAAAAGAGCGCCATATCGGAGGCGGACATGCCCTGAGGGCACATGTCTCCTATAGGTGCCAAAATTTCCACTTTGGTGCCAACATGTCCATCTACAGCGCCATTCACGTTCCCTGCACTGAACGTGAAAAACAATGATCCTATGAGAAAACTTCATGCAAACGGAAGTATTTTTCTTTCGAGTGATTGAATTTGAAGTTTGTATGTCTCCCCTTTTTAATGATAGAGAAAACAGCGCACCTGATGCCATTCAACCAGCCCCAACTGGAAAATTTCGCGCCGCTTCGCGGCATGACACAACTTTCGCAATTACTTATACAAATTTGGAAAATGGAAAATGAATTCCATTAGGCAAGTGTCTGGCAGAGGCTCTCCTTGGCGGTTATTGCTGGTACTGGCGGATCCAGGGGGCATCAGGGATAAATACCCCCCTTCCAAAGGAATCTTAGAGGGGCATTCAATACAAGTATGCCCCCCCCCCCCCGCACGTTCCCTGCACTGAACGTGAAAAACAATGATGTTAGGAGAAAACTTCATGAAAACGGATTTTTCTTTTCTTTTCTCGAGTGATTGAATTTGAAGTTTGTATGTATCCCTTTATTTCAATGATAGACAAAACAGCGCACCTGATGCAATTCAAGCAGCCCCGGTGACACTTAACCCGCACCCCGCTGGGGGGGGGGGGGGGGGGGGGCAGAATCAGCCCTCTCACGTATGTTCTCAATCATTGCAAAAATATGATAGATATCAACGTCAAACTTTTAGTACATTTTGCTGCATCAATTAAACGCCTTCTCACCTAAAGTCCAATTAAATTGATGCAGTATTGTGGGAAATAATAACGTTTTAATGACGCCATGTCATGCCATTTTTGGCAGAAAAAAACGATAAATGTTTGAACAATCGTAGAAAATAAAGTTTTGAAGCAAATTGTAAATACAAACGTCAAAAGAAAATAAATGACATTTTCTTCAAAATGGCTATCTCGATTATTCGAAATTTTGTGTTTTTAACCGTCCAAAATAGTAAAAACATTTTTCGGAGAAAAAAAAGCAAAATCGTTTGTTTGTGAATTTGAAAAGTGAATTTCTTAGCTCGAATACCAAAGTAAGGCGACCGGCCCAAATCTGCGGGGAAAAATGGGGGTACCTTGTTGCCACAAAAAGATGCCCCACGGAGAGAGTGATCCGCCAGTGCGAAAGATAATTTAATTTGTTGTCACTCAGGCTTCATCAGATTTGATCTCGGGTCAATAGCTAGCTCAGGGAAGGTCATCGAACGTGAAACATTCTCAAAATAGCGGAATTGTTTTTAGGGAATAACTTTTGAGATACTCATGATAGAGTGATACTTAGTTTTCACCATTGTAGTTATCTGTCGAGACACATCGAATGGTATATCGGATGATCATGACCCAGTTAGCGAAGCATATTGTTAATAACTCCATTACTCTACCTTCATTTGGCAAAGAGTTATTGAATAAAAAAACACGTAACCTCTTGGGTCACCTGAGTTGACCTCGTAGAGGTCACATAACAAAAATATGACTTAGATCTTTGCATTTGGCACAAGAATGGTGTAGGCACCTGGTGAAAACTGGTCAAATTTAAGTGCTTTCTGTGGATTTCTACGTGTTTGTATTTTATCCATTTACTTATAATGGAAGTTTATCAAATCGAATTGACCTTCGGTCACCGATATTACAAATTCGAGATATACGAATTGTAGGTACTTATGGCCTATGGCCTAAATTAATTCTGTGAGTTTCAAACCACTCGGTCGATCACTTTGTTACGACCACAAACTTTCAAAAACTTGTTTGGAGGTGGGATCAATTAACGTGACTTGTTGACCTGACCTGAGATGACTCGAGATAAAAAATGGCACACAATTTGGGTGATTGTTCCCCAAAGAGTTACGCCAAGTTTGGCGGTGCTGCGTGTCGACGTTTTACAATATTTACGAAAACCTCAGGGGACGGATATCCGCCCCCCAAGTCGGTGCGCGTGTTAATACTTCACATCATGGTGCCAACAGGGATCAGTTGCCGCATTTTTTTGGGATCAGACTAAGAACTTATCAGTCAATCTACGCATAGGTTCTGTTTGACATGGGCCTGTCCGACGTTTTTTGTTGCGACTATTTGGGGGCCCGGCAAAATATAGTGGCCCAAATCCGAGGATATACCATTTTGCGCCATTTTTTTTTGCGGGGGGTTGATCGAGGGGGCCCCTCGGGATGCTGTGCCTCCCCGCCCCCTTGACGCAGGTCTGTCTGCGCCCCTAAATCTGACCTTAGGTCACCGATATTATAAATCCAAGATAAGCGAAGTGTAGGTACTTATGACCTTATTAAGTCCTGTGAGTTTGAAACCGCTCGGTCAATCACTGTGGCTTTGGCACGACTTTCAAAAATTTGCTTGGAGGTGGGGTCACTTAACTTTAAAAAAAACTTGCTTGGAGGTGGGTTCACTTAACAGGACCTGTTGACCTGACCTGAGATGACTCGAGATACAAAATTACACAAAATGTGGATATTTTGTTTTGCCCAAAGATGCCCAAAGAGCTATGCTAAGTTTGGTGGCGCTACACACCGCCGTTTTCCCAATATTTACGAAAACCTCTGATGGGCGGATATCCGCACCCCATGTCGGTGCGCGTGTTAACCCTCGCCCTACGGGGGGGGGGGGCTGACAGCCCCCCCCCCTGAGGTTTTTCTTGAATAACTTTTTACACATGCGGTTCATCTTGCTGAAATTTTCGGTAGCTGAGTTTTCAGCAATTATACGTAGGCTGTAAAAATTTATTTGAAATTGGTTTAGACATTTTTGAAATAATGACGTTTTGATGACGTCATGTTGGTAAACAAATTATAAATATTAGCAAAATTTTTAGAAAATAGAGTTTAAAGGAAAATTACAAACACAATTCACCAAAGATACAAAATGTAATTTTCTTTCCAATGGAAATCTCAGATTTGCAAAATTTTGGGTTTTTGACCCCTAAAATTTTCAAAAACTGATTTTTTGGGAAAAATCCCCACAAAATCAAAAATTTCAAAGATTTTAGAAAACCGGAACATATGTGAGAGAACTGAGTATGGAAAATACTGACACCAAATTTCAAAGCAATATCTTCCTTTCTGACTGAGTGATGAAAGTAAGTGTAAGAAACTGATGACGTAATTTTTTTTAATAACTTTTTTTACCTTTTTTGACAAGATACGAACAAATAATTACCTTTCCTGTATTTCTGAGCCAAAACTGGTCTAGGAACATGCCTTTTTATTTACATATATCAATTTCTAATTTCGAGGTTTTCTGAAGAGCAAAATCGCTGTTCTGGACGTGGTAAATCCGAGGTCATTCACTTGACCTGGAAGGTCATCCGTTGACCTGAAACCTAAAAATCGCATACTGTTAGATTCCTCTCATGACAGGCCACATGCTGGTTCTTACTGGATTGCTCTAAGTTGCTTGGTTGGGAAGTTAACAGGGGGGGCTGTCAGCCCCCCCCCCGGAGGGCGAAGGTGAAAAAAGCTCCCGTAGGGCGACGGTTAATACTTCACATGGTGTCAAAGGGAGTCAGTTGCCGCACATTATTTTGTATCAGACTACGTACTTGTCAGTCAATCTACGCATGGGGTCTGTTCAACATGAGTCTGTCCGACGTTTTTTTTGGCGATAATTTAGGACCCCTGCAAAATATACATGTAGAGGCATAACAATGTAGAGGCATAAATCCGAGGAGATACCATTTCGCGTTTCTTTCTTCTTTTGTTGTTGGGGGGGGACCTTTGGCCGAAGGGGCCCTCTGGGGATGCCGTGCCCCTCCCTTGCCGAAGGTCTGGCTGCGCCTCTGCACCTAGCCCCTTTTCCTTGCAGATCTCCAATGTCCTCGCCATTAGAACACAGATAGTCTATATCGATGTTTCCATTTCCATCAAAGCTACACCATCAGGATACAACAAAAACCCACCTTGTATAGTCGTTGCCGCTACGTTTTCTTTCATTAGTAGCAGTTTCACGGCATGCTGAACACTTCACGAAAGATGCTGCTGGCCTGTGTACGATAACGCGCAAGATTGTGTGTACTGTGCGACCCAATCAGCACAGAAGCTTAGCGTCAGAAAAGACGCACTCGCCTCAGCACGCTTCCCCACTGTGGTAAGCACCGCACATATGCGCCGGAATTGAAACACCACTATGTTTGTAGGATGCAACCATATGAAGCCAAAATGCTTCCATATCTTTAACATCCGGCGAGATCAGATAAAAGTGTTCATTCCCCTGGTGGCGAGGGAGGGAACTACCCAAATCGTTTAATTCGCTGTTAGGCTAAGCCGGGCTTAGGCTGACATGCTCCAAAGTCAGAATAAACCCGGATCTGGACGTTTCCTATCAAAATACACTAGTTTTTATTTAGAGTGACAAAATGGTTAGTGTAAATAAAATATTATTGGCAATCGGGTTTAGGCTGACAAAATGTTAGCCTAAGCCCGGTTGCCGAGTAAATTACGGTCACATCATGCAAGATAGAAAGACGAGTTTTGCACAGCACGTTCTTGCCACTGTGAACTTTATTATGTGCAAGTTTCGTAGCTCTAAATTGATATCTTCTTCAAAAAATGGCCATCGGCCATCATCGAAATGGCCATCATCGAAAAACATGATGGCCGTCCAGTTTCTGTTCGGCTGCTGCTATCAGCGTGCACGAGCTGTTTTGTTGAATTGCTATTGGCCGGCGCTAACAATATGCTAGCAGTTTAATCGATAGTTGCAGTGCTTCTAGTAGCGGAAGCCCTCTGGAGTCTACCCGATAACTTTTTGCTCCCAAGCAAATTCCTGGAGTCTTTGAATATCTCAGCAACTAGGGTGAATCTGGAAAAATGAAGTATTGGTTCAATTCAGAAAAATGTGTTCTATAGACCAGTGTCAATAACCCCAACTAAGCGATGTGAGTAGGCACACTCCCTTTAAACTCATCTTGATGGGAACATAAAAATGACGTTTACCGTACCATTCTAGTTTTATTCAGTCAAAAGTTATTAGCGAATACCATATTTTGTATGTAAAATAGCATTTCGAATGACAAAATTTGAGTTATTTGGAGGCAAATATCCTTCAATTTGATTTGTGCACTCAATTGACACGTCCTTACACGTAAGAATTGCATAGCGAAAAAATTAGAAACACGTTTGAGAAAAGGTATCCAAAAAAGTTGTACAATTTCGAAAACGTACCTACTAAATTTGGATATTTTCGAAAATGAAAAAATAAACATCACCATGTTATAACACAGCTCATTGCCATTATAATGACATATAATAAATATATATTGCTTCTTCAATTCGCCGCCATATGTGCTGACAAAGATTGACCTGCACCGTGACCTTATTCAAATGCCCGAGGCAATATCTCCGGAACCACTGCTTGCATTGCATTACAACTTTTACAGCTCGCTTTAGCGCCCCAGGTTACCCCATATACCAATTTTGGTCAAAATCGGTGACATGACGGTATAATTTTGCACTTTGTTTTTGTCGATTTGTCGTGGAATGCCCCAGCTACGAAAAGAAGAACATTGGGATTTTGTAACTGAACCTAATTATCCTACTTAATACTAGTAGACGTATTCCACACAACATAGGTACCTATGCAAGGAAATTCTCTCACGCGCTCCTCTGCCACCCAGCAGGCAGCAGGAGACCAAGGGCTGCGACGCTGCGTGTAAAATTATAGCTTACGTTGGTTGTGAATCACTCCAAAATAACGTCAGACGCGTCACTTTCCCTAACCCTACTGCTACCGAAATGCTACCAAATAGAGGAAACACGAACGAGGCAAAAACGTATTTATTTACTTCGCAAACAGTTTTTTTCACAGGCAGTACCCATTTTTTCATCGCCAGTTTCAACGTTTTTTTGGGGGGTCGGGGGCTAATTTATATTGCCGCCCCTGTCGAGCTTGGAATGGAAGGTTTTATTTATAAATTATAACTTACGTTGGTTGTGAATCACTCCAAAATAGCGTCAGACGCGCCACTTTCCCTATCCCTACTGCTACCAAAATGCTACAAAATAGAGGAAACACGAATGAGGCCAAAACAAAATTCGCAAGATGTTATTTTTTCGCGGGCAGTACGTACCCATTTTTTCATCGCCAGTTTCGGCAGATTTGGGGGGGGGCTAGTTTCTATTGCCGCCCCTGTCGAGCTTTGGATGGGGGGGGGGGGGGCTTTAGCCCCTGCCGCCGCCCCCTGGATCCGCCAGTGCATAGAATCCAAGGCCGTAAAGTCAAGGTAGAATCATCCGGCGATTGTAGCGACATCTCGCTTCAACATTAGTGTCATGTCACTGATGCCAGCACCACAAAGGGGGAAACATAATCTTCCTTTCGGGTCGATTGCATAGTTATGGTTTGTAACATGAGCTTTCGATGACATGCACATCTTGTGCCACACAATCATACACCATGGACTGGCACTTGTTTACATCTTACGTAAATAGTTCGCTTATTATTTGCCCGAAAGGAACCATTGCCCGGCACCCCGAAAGCATTACGCGCAGGATGAACTCGGCTAATACTACGCACCAGTTAC
>JAXIVJ010000458.1:102500-233424 GCA_036785665.1 Chirona hameri | reverse complement strand
GCCATGCTGGAAGACTTTCCCGTGCATATTTGCCATTGAGTCCTAAAAATACGGCTGTTTTAACTGAGCTCACGGTAGTAACCTGAGGTGGAGAATTTGGTTAATCGTTTCTCTGCATGCAGGGAAAATAGAATCTGGCACGAAATCGGAGTCCCCTGTGTGAGTGGTAACGATGGGTTGGGCCCTAAATGGTTTAAAAAGATAAATATGATGGGAAGATGCGGCAAGCTGCTAGTACCTCCATTACCTCCATTAGAAGATAAGTCTCGATCTAAAACACCAATATTTCGCACATACAGAGTAGCCTGTGTTTTCAAGGCGTCTCTATGAAACCTCAGTTGATAATCATAGGCTACGCTAACGATATGTCAACAAAGCTCCGGTGTCGATCATCTGAACACCATGACTCCCGATATCCAGTCGGAATGCTGCACCGGCCGGCAGGCGTGTGGTGCGGTGCAGCCTATCGCTCAGGCATCTGCGGCGGCCAGCCGACCAGCGACGCAGCCAGCTCCGTTACTGTACCGTAAACGTCTGCACTCACGGCAAACGAGCCTCGCAGCGCACCCGTAAACCCTGAGTTATGACGAAGCCCGCGGCGGGCTGCCTGGACTGGTCGGACACCAGCGACCACGCGGCCCGGCCACCAGGAAACCTCCGTGCAGGGGAGGTTGGCTGGACAGCCGCACAGAGTAGTTGAACTACATACATATACACTTTGAGGGGAGACATTTTCGTCAAATGTTTCGGTGTGACAAATAAATTGTGATCCTTGTGGAAATAATGATCTATGTTTTTGATGATGGCATAATTATCAAGCAGTTTGGAACCGAAATGATTTAATATATACTTAACCGTTTTATATTTCACATTGATTGTGTAAGGGATCATATCAAAACAAATGGCATTAAATCACAGGAAGTCACCTCCACTCAAGTCCAAGTTTCGCCTTCATCCCAAACTAATCTCACTTCTCAGAAATAGTTGCCTGCCGGCTGACATTGCAGCATGATTTAATAGGGCGTGGCATTGACGACAATACGCCTTATATTCCAAGGTTGTCCAACAAAGTATTGTAAAAAACGTCTGACGTTTTGTGGCTTATGCAAGTGAAATAAAAGCAAAGCAGTTTGCTGTCTGTGCTGATTGTTTGTCTTACTGTATTTCACTGAACGCTGGGACTTGAACAAAGGTCTCCAGTCAATACAGCGACTTTTGTCGTGTATTAGTGCGTTTGAAGCATCATGTCAAAGCCAGTCCGCGAGCCATTGATCAAAGGAGCAATTCGTTAAATTCGAGTCCGAAGATTGAGACGAATAAAGCCGTCTTAGCCAGCACGTAAACAACTGCAAGAACCATCTGTTCGAAGGGAATTGGAACCAAGTCATATTGGCAATGACAAGTACTCTGTCACTTCGATGGTAGTATTTAATCTGTTTCGCCAAAAGCTGTGCTGTCTGCCTTTATTAGCTGTAATGCACAGAGTGTTCATGTCTGCGGTACCGAACACTGCCAAACCCCACGCAGAAGAACAGCTTTGGCCGCAAAAGCGCTACTTTTGTCACAAAGCCGCGTCATAATTTGTGTCGATCAGCCATGATCGGCTAACCATTTCTCTAATTCAGCCGCCGGCCCGGCTTGGGCGGGCGGTACAGCTGGCCGGGCGGCGGCCGCAGTGAGGCTAATTCCCAGCCGGTCCATGTCGCTGGTGTGCGCGCCGTCGATGGCCGCCGCACACCCATGATGCGCGACAATCAGCATGAGCCGGACTCTGGCCCAGTACCAGGCGTGGTGGTCGCTGGGGAGTCCGCCGCCGTCTCCTATGATAAGGAGCGCTCGCACCTCTTCCTTCTCCCGGGTGCCGAACCGCACGGACGATATGTGCTGCGCCCGCAGCTCCTCCAGCCAGAGGCGCTGCTGAGCCAAGCTGGGCCCCGTCACCGTCACCTCCACTCCGAGCACCGGCTTATTCTCCACCGGCTCTGGCACAGGCTCAGACGTCACTGGTGCCGCTCCGATGAGGCCGGCGCTCGTCATCCGGGTGATGACCGCCTCCGCCCCGGCTTCAACGTTCAGAGTGCTGCTGTTACACCCACGAGTACGCGGCGGCGACAGTGACATGATCTCCGCCGGTAGTCCTAGTGTGGAGTCCGGAGGCCGACTCTATCCACCGCCCGCTCACACCCACCAGCGACTCGTCCCAGTCGTCGGCCGGGGCGCCGACCGATAGCGTGTATTCGCCTGTAGACGGGACGCGACTCTTTACGCGACTATTACGCGACTCTTTACGCGACTATTATTACTTCCGCGACATGCCTGGCTGTGCTCTGGTAGCAGAGCTCGCTGGTCTGTTGCTCACCAAGAGAGATTATATTTTAAATACCACGTGCAAAGTAATACATAAGTAATATTGTGTGGTTATTTGTACTCCTCCCTGTCCCTTGGCATGCAACACAATTTACCGTTTGTTTGTACTTGGTTCTTTTTAACAAGTCATGCTTAATTTAACTGCATCATACTATCAGGAACATGTGTTAAATATATATGATGTTTGGGTCAAAGGTCATCTGATCGTGCAACCAGGCACGGTTAATGGTTACCCGCGTGTGTATCTGGCATAAGACGTTTGGGAAAGGCTGTTAATAGTTATGTTGACTCTTTTTTTGGCGACATATTCGACAATACTACAAATATTACTACAAATATTACTTCTAAGATGTTAATGATGTAAGTGACGAGAAATGTTTGGCTACCGTAACGGGCGTGTTTCAGAGCATCCACAAGTACACACTGCGTGATGCATGGTGGTGTTGAACTGTGACGTTGAAATCGCTCTTGCTAGCTAGTATCTGAAGAATCAATACGTTTGAAGAAACTAGTTTGCATTCCTATAATAAACTGGATTGCTAAATTGATGATAACACCAAATTCGTGAACGTAAAGGGTGTTATAACACTCACATTAATGAAATATAATCATCTAAATCCGTTCATGGCGCTAAAACAGCAAGTTAACATTCTGATACATGCATAATGCAAGTAAATTCTGCGAACTTGATAGTGCCCGTAGCTGAAAATTCATGTTATGTGATCCCATTAAAATACATTTACTATTCTCAGGACTTGATGATCTAATGAACCCCTGGAACCTGATGAATGGGTCCTAAATAATTACGGTGGCAACAATAGGGTCATACAAATATATCAAGCAGCCCACATAACAATAGGTGGGCTGCTTGAACCATCAGTTCATCACTTTCACGACAAGGTGTTTCATACGGCCCACGTGCCATGACACGCTGGCTTGGATGCAAATCCAGAACTCCCCCTCTCACGCACTCGTAATAGCAATCGCTCGCTCGCTCGCTAGTCACTGATACGAGTAATGGGCTCGAATCAATCACATCCGCGACAATTATCTCGCTGTCATTTGCTGGTAATTTACTGCGATTGTTGCTCGAGCCGGGGTAATTATTCCGCTCAGCTCTGGCGCTGGGCGACACGGCTTTCATCATCATCATCAGCATGTTTATTAAACATAAATGAAGTAGTGTGTGAACATAAAGCAGAAGGGTACAAAAGCAAAAGCTTAAATCAAAGCACCCTGTCTGACAGAAACAAACATTAAACTGCGACCGCCGCCACGGTACAGTCCGCTCAGGTTCGTCTACTTGGCCAGCCCCAGTGCGCTCCGCCGTGGAAGTCACGTCCGCTCGATAGATGAGGCTACACAAGTTATGGGCTTGCGATTTAGTAAAGGTCAATAAATCGGTTAGAAGCACGCCAAAAAAATGGAATTGGCTTTGCCGCCGCTGTCGGCGTGAAGGCCTCTCGGCGTGGGGCGCGGTCAAACCATCTGGGCTTGGCGGAGTCGAAACGTTTTAGTGCACTGCGGTCAAAGCGTTTTGCCATAATGCAGCCAAAGTTTGGCGTGCTGCGGTCACAGCCTTTTGGCGTTTTGGCGTTTTGGCGTGGCGCGGTCAAAGCATTTGGTGTTCTGACAGCCGGAGACGTCAAACGGAAGCCCGCGCCATTCGGAGCCACATGAGGGTGACAGCGGTCTGGCGGGGCGGCGCGGCGGCCTGGCAGCCGCGGACAGGAGGGCGACGCGCTGCTCTCTGGTTGCCAGGGACGGCTGAAGGGACAGCGCTCCAGGACTTTAGTTAACACTAGCACTTTGAACACATTCCGTGATGAATTAGTCAGCAGTCGCTTGATTGGATTCTGTCTTTAGGTTCAGTGATAAAGTGTAATAGTAGTTGTGGAGAGGTGGAAAACTGATGTATATTAACAATTAAAAGATATTCTAGTTTGCTGCAACATCAAGTCCAATTCTAGAAATGGCTAAGTGGAAGTACAATGTTTTATCTTGGAGAAAACTGATATAATAAAAAAAAGAACGCCACTGAAGCGGCGAGAATCAACCCGCGAGTTACTGGGGTATATTTAATAACGCGACTTACTGGGGGGGGGGGTATTTTTTGCCCCCCTCGGATCTCCGGAACTGCCGAACTGAATGTAAAAATTCAAACGGCATTCGATAGCCCTGGGACATTTGTCAAGGGAAACATAATATTGTTGACCTCGGAGTCACCGATGACGTCACAGGTCAGGTCAAGTACAAAATGTTTGACCATGTCAAAAGGTCTCGATGGATGGAATTGTCGCGCAAAATTGCGATAATAAACGCATACGATGTCTATAAATCGGTATGATTCGTGTGTCTGACACTTCTAACTACCTTTCTAAACTGTTTATGACCTTTGGTCAGGTCAAGGTCATCCGAGGTCACGAGGTCAAACAGCAGGTTACGGTCATTAGGCGTTGTAACACATGTTTATGGGTTTGTTTTCGTCTAGAACGCCAAAAATGACCTTAGAACATTGTTTGTTCCATATAAATAGAAGTAAAAAGAAAAAATGGAAATGCGTTGTGTATGCATAGTAATGCTGTGAGAAGTGATCGATTTTTATCATTTAAAGGTCATAACTCAGTCATTTTTAAAGATATAGACTTTACATTTGGTACACATATTAACCGAAAACGTCTCGATCACATATATGCCGGTTTTGGGATAATTCTGATTTTTCTTGAATTTGTTTGTAAAAACAAAACAAAATGTATTTGGATTTCTAAAAATGTTGAATTAAAAAGAAAATCAACAATCCGAGATAGCAGTTTGATAGCCCAGTCTATTGTCAGTAATTTGATTGAAGACAATTGAGTTTATCTTTAACATCGTACCTTTGACAGCGTTTTCCGGAAACCATTATTTTGCAACAAAAACCGAAGAACATGACGTCACTCTGACGTCATTCCCGGTTGACCTATCATAGCCTCATATTTTTCCTTTTGCCAACATGTGTATAATTGATGTGAGAGAAGGTACTTCGAGTTTGGTGACAATACCGGTGTTTGATTAGGAGTTACTGCAAAATAACGAGAGGGGGAGGGGGGGGGGGGGGGGGCAAAAAATAGCCCCCCCCCCCAGTAAGTCGCGGGTTAACTATAAGAAAGATCCCTAAAATAGAATGCTAATTATTCTGATCAAATAGTTTAAGAACACCGAGGTCAGTAGTATGAAAGCAATATATGACAAAGGGAAATAATGACCTTTTCCCACAAAAATGGAGTTATCACTCGAAATCGAAAGACGAGATCAAAATATATTGTAAATTGATCACATTTTGCATATAAACATTCCTACTGAAAGATATTTCAAGTTAAAGTTGATAAGATATCCACGCTTATAATTGTCGGTACTCTCAAGTACTTGGTAACGAATTCCGATGTTCACCAAAACCCGGTATTGCTTTTTAACGAAATGGTATGGAAAATATGTCTTCTACTCTGTTTATCATGATTATGTGCCCTACTGCCCTTACAAATCTACAAACATTGAATACAAAGGAAACCAAATTAGCATTAACCCGCGCCGTGCTCGGCGCTACCTTCGTCATGCCAGGGGGGGGGGGGGAGTGGGGCGTTATGACGCCCCCTCTAACTCGGCTCCTATAGAACGTATACAAAAACCGAAAACACCATTCGAAAGCCCGTCAAAATGGGTTTTGAAACTATTTCAGATATTTTTTCCAGGTCAATATTGAGGTCGATTTCCATTTCAATATTGATTTCCAGTTTCAGCACTTTGCTCCCGAAACCCCCAAATATCTCGGGAACTATGATAGCTAGGAACAAACGAGAAAGAAACAATCAAAAGCTCTTGAACAATGAAATCGCCAAATGACGCTCAACTTTTAGCTCAGGTAAATAGTTTAGGCTCCAGAGGTTATCGAAGGTCAAAAAGGCTAATTTTGCCATAACTGTTTTTCACAAATAACTTTTACCTAACAACGATAAGGCAATAATTTTGACGCCATTGTGTTTGTCTCGTTAAGACACTTCAAATCATATTCATGATGACCAGGTTAGGTCAACGTATAAATTTTACCTCAGGTCAAGGTCGAGTGGTGACCCAATTAGGTCATGTTGCACATTGGGAGACGTGCCTCGACGAGAAAAACACATTGGTCTAGGTTTCCCTTCTCCATCTTGATTTTGTCGAGAGGTATTGACAAGCAAAGTGTTGGTGACCTCGGATGACCTCATCTGACCCTGTAGGGGTCACAGAATAAAAAATTGCAGCTGGACCTTCAAGAATGACCTATGATAACATGATCCAGAAGGAATTGGGGTGATATAGTTCATATCTGCAGAATAGGAAGCATTTTATTATTTCCCCATTGACATATCATCGGGAGGTCACGAGATTGACCCGTTCTTAGGTCACCGCTTTCAAAAAGCCGATATAAATGAATTGTAGGTACTATTACCCTTATAAAATTCTGTAAGTACAAAATATATCGGCAAAAACTGTGGCTGTGGTACGACCTGAAACTGTTTTGGAGGTGGGGTCACGTGACCTGACCTGGTGACCTGACTTGAGATGACCCGTGGTTAATCATTTTACATTATGTGGGCAATTGATGCCCCAACACCTGTGCCAAAAACAGCGGCGCTGCGTTACGCCATTTTTTTTCGCTATCCTTGAAAAACCTTAGGGGGACGTCTAAACGCCCCCCCCCCCCCCCCCGGCACGGCGCGGGTTAACTTATGCACCCAACGACGGCCTAGTTAGTGGTTGCGACCCTATTTTTTCTTCTTGGTTCATGTATTTTCAACATTAGGAGTTTTGTTTTGTTTTGTCTCTGGCTGTATATAACACTATGCTTTAGTGTATCATGAAAACGAACCATTTTTCCCCAACAAAATAAACAAACATTGGACAAACTGCCAATTACATCGTAAGTTCACTTATGCACCTAACGGCGACCTATTTAGAGTCGGCGATTTGTTTCATTAACCAATCAGGGACGTTGTCATGCTTCTTGGCGCACTTACTTCATTTCTGGTCCTATGACTTGTTTACAAATCAACACTCAAACCAGAGATAGTGATGAATCATACTGTTCGTCACCACATGTAAGTATATATTGTTAATTTCCCAAAATGTAATTTTCGAAGTCAAAAAAGTTGTTATTTCACTTTAAAATTGAGATGCGATCAATTTAATACCATACATGTGTAATAAAATAATGCAGATAAATAAATGGAAAGGTCATTATTTTCCTTTAAAGTATTCGTTCAAACATATTGACTCTAATATATGACACATCGTTATTGCGTTGACAATATGTCCGGGAGGCAGGCAAGCTGCGATTGGAACGAATCAGCATTGTATACATTTAAGATGGGTTTATTTCGAAGAACAACACCTTTGAGACACATGATATCTGCAAAAATAATTGTAGTCGGAATCTTTTGAATGGCTGGATTTCCGAGGCCAGGACCCACGCTAAGCAGTTCTTGTCGGCAGGCCCTGGCTCACCATCCTATCACGCATTGCCTGGTAGCTGGCACAGTTTTGAAAGAAATATTAGAAATATTAAGCATTTCATTGGCCGGAAGTCAGATTTCAATTTCAGCGACATATGCCAAGCAATATATTCCGCAGTAGCCCCCCTAGTATAGACTGCATTTCATGTTAAATAAGCTTGCTACAATACCAGTAATTTCTGAAACATACATACATACATACATACATACATACATACATACATACATACATACATACATACATACATACCATGTATGCATTTATGTATGTATGTATGTATGTATGTATGAAAATGGGGCCGAGCGCCTGAATATGGCGGCCGCCACGGACCGGAGCTCCGGTGTTTTTGCTAAGTTATACCTGTTTTCGGACATTGCTGGGCGTTGTAGAAGTGACCAACAGTGTGCAAAGTGCCAGTGATTCCGGTGAAATGAGTGTCGGGTCGCGCAGACGTACCGTATTTCTGCTCTGGACATGTTTATATCTAGGCACTGCCCTGAAGGGGTCACACTTGGACCAACAGTATTCTACCGGTTTCCGGAGAGCTGCACCGCACCAGCACGCCAATCCGGAACGAGGGATTCAGTCTACCGACTCTACCGAGGGCCAGCTGACCGGCCTGCAGCGGCGGTCGGGTCGGCCGCGCGGCCGCGGCCGCACAGAGGCGGCCCCAGCCACCGCAGAGGGAGGAGGGCGGGTCGCCGGTTGCAGCAGCGGCGCGCCGGGCCGCGGGAGGCCGACCAACGGACAGACCCGCGATCAACCGATTACGACCACGCGCTCATCGATGTTCCTTGTGCCCCGCTGAGCAGCTCGACCGCTGGCGCCGCCCCTGGCATACCGGTTCGGCTGGGATGCCGGTCCCTCGGGAGGGGGAGGGGTGAGCGGTCGGCTGACCCTGCGCGGGTCGCCCCCGCCCCTCCCCGCTGCCTGGCGCGGCCGCCCCGACTGACGGCGCGTCAGACCCGGAGCTGGACTGGCGGCGGCGGCGACCGGGGAGACGGGCCGCCCGCGCCGGCCGGGGGAGCGCCGGGCGCCTCGCTCAGGCTGGGCCACATCAACATCCGATCACTACCACCGAAACTGGACGAAACCCGGATGATACTGCAGCATCACAACATCGATGTACTCTGTCTGTCGGAAACCTGGCTCACGGAGGACATAGGAAGCGAGATTCTTATTTTCCCGGGATACAGCGTGTTTCGCAAGGACCGAACTCTGCCTAAACGCGGTCGGAAAACGGCCCGCGGGGAGGGCTGGCGGTGCTGGCCAGGGACTACCTCAACATTACAACAATGAAGATTGCAACGCCGACCACCGGCCGCCTGGAGGCAATGTGGCTAATGCTGACTGCCTCCGGTGGTCGGTCCGCCGTCATTGGCGCCATCTATCGGCCTCCGGACGGGCGGCTGTCGGATGATCTGGGCTCTCTCAGGCAGCAGCTGCTCGAGGCTCTCGGGACGGGGAGGCCGGTGTTCCTGCTGGGGGACGTGAATGTCGACCTGCTTCGGCCCGGGAGACCGGATACGGTGCAGTACTCAGCACTGCTGACGGAGCTGAGCCTGGTGCAGCTGGTCCGGCAGCCGACACGCCCGGGTGACACACCGTCGCTGCTAGACCACATCGTGACCAACCAGACGGACACCCGTGTGACAGCCAGAGTCATTCCAGCACATGTCAGCGACCACGACCTGACTGTTGCTGACATACCTCTTCCGAGAGTTAAACGGAAGCCGCGAGAGCTGACCACACGGTCCATGAGGAACACCAACTTCGATCATCTCTGTCTGGACCTGGTGACATCGGACTGGTCTGACATGTACAGAGCCGACAACGTGGACACTGCATACTCAGCGTTTTTGCAAACGCTGACTACGGCGGTTGATGTTCACTGCCCTCTGAAACGCATCCGCTTCAGACATCGCGAGTGTCCCTGGCTGACACTCAGCGAGGAGCTTCAGGAGCTGCAGCAACTGAGATACTCTGCTCGCAGAGAGTGGGACGCTCAGCACACCGCTGATTCACGGAGGCGGTACACTTCGCTCCGTAAGAAGTTTAGGAGAAACTTGGCTAAAGCACGGACTGAGTTCTTCGGGTCCCAGAGATCAGCGAAGAACATGTGGAAGGATCTCAGATCGTACGCCATCAGCAGTACCAAAACAAGTAAAACAGACACCAGCCTGGACGCAGCGTCGGCCGATCAGTTCAACACCTACTTCGCGGGCGTGGGCCGCCGTATCGCGGAGGGACTCGCTGCGCAGCCGGGCAACCCTGTGCCGCCCCGGCCGCCGACTGTCATCAGCGCCGGGTTCCGTGTGCGGCCGGCTACACTGCCTGAACTCGGCCTCGCTCTGCGCCGGATGTCGGACTCTTCGGCGGTGGGAAGTGATGGTGTCTCGCTCGTGATCGTTCGGCGATGCTTTGCGGTGCTGGCGCCTCACATTCTCCATGTGGTGAATATGTCAATTGTGAAGGGGGTAGTGCCCGCACACTGGAAACGTGCGATTGTTGTGCCGATCCACAAAACTGGGAGTAGGACGCAACCAAGCAATTTTAGGCCTGTCAGTGTTTTGAGCGTAATAGGGAAACTTGCGGAAAAAGTGGTTAGTTTAGAATTGTTAGAATATTTAACTGAAAATCACGTGATGTCGCCCACCCAGTACGCATATCGACCGGGACACTCCACAGAGGACGCTGTTGTCGACGTGGTCAGCGCCATCTCAGACAACCGAGACAGGGGGCATGTGACATGCATCACGTCATGTGACCTTTCAAAGGCGTTTGACTGCGTCGGCCGCGGTACCCTTCTGGCGAAGCTTGAGTGGTACGGTGTGTCGTCCCATTGGTTTGATGACTATTTTAGGAGTAGAACACAGTCTGTGAAGGGGGGTAGCGCGCTAGAGCCGGTAGATTTCGGAGTCGTTCAGGGCAGCATCCTCGGACCAATCTTATTCAACATGTTCACTAATGATCTCCATTGCCATCTTTCTGACCAATGCAAAATTGTCTCCTACGCAGATGACACCGCCATCATCCACAGCGCTCCTCCTTCTAAGGAAGGATTGACGGTGCTAAAAGACAAGGTGGAGGGCGATTTAGCCCGTCTTTCCAACTGGTTCAAAACGAACGGGCTTAAAGCTAACCCTAGTAAAACTGAGATGTCTCTATTTGGAACACCGTCTGCCATAAAAAAGGCATCGAACTTCAGCGTAAGCTTTGATGACGTCTCATTGATGCCAGCGGACCATATCAAAATTTTAGGAGTCTTGCTCGATCAGCATCTTACCATGGAGAAGCAGACAGCCAGAGTAGTAAAACGTTGCTTCGGAATCCTCATCACACTGAAAAAATTGAGCCTCACTCTTCCAAAGTCAACCCTAATAACATTGGTACAGGCGCTCGCCTTCCCTCATGTGACATACTGTTTGCCGGCTTGGGCTCCACCCACTAGTTCGCTGCGTCAGCGAGTCGAGAAGGTCATTAACTTTGCCGCGCGCGTCGTGATGAAAAAGCGCAAATTTGACCACATTTCTGAATCACGGCGCCAGCTCAGTTGGCTACCATTTGAAAGCATTATTCAGCAGAGAGACTGCCTGCTAATCCACCGACTAGTGAACAGAGAGGATGCACCGGAAAATCTCAGGTCTTTGGTGAGGTACCGAGCAGATGTGACCGAGCGAGCTACCCGTGCGTCCGAGGCTGGTGCCCTTCACACTCAGCGATGCAGGCTAGAAGCAACACGCAAGTCCGCGCCGGTCAGACCGATTCGAGCGTGGAACGGTCTCCCCGCTGATGTGCGGCGAACTGGAGATGTGAGAGAATTTAAAAGACGCGTCAGGGAATTGTTGCTCTCCCCGACATAGGCTGTGGGTGACCAGGTACCGTCTGTATTTTACTGTTTGCGGAGCGTTAGTCAATAGTCATCAATGTGCTCCATCATCCATATCGTCCATCTACGAGTTTAACCATTCTCATTCATATTGCTTTTATTTTGCATATGGTTGTATTGTTCATCTGTACTTTTATCTTACTGAATTTTATGTCTTTTACAATTTTTTCGAGTGCATGCTATTTTGTATCATGACAATGCCCTCAGCAGCTATACTCAATCTGTATGACACTGTGGTGGTAAGAGCCAGTTGGTCGATTGGATCCCACAAAGATTCGCAATAAATAAATAAATAAATAAATAAAAAAAGTATGTATGTATGTATGTATGTATGTATGTATGTATGTATGTATGTATGTATGTATGTATGTATGTATGTATGTATGTATGTATGTATGTATGTATGTATGTATGTATGTATGTATGTATGTATGTATGTATGTATGTATGTATGTATGTATGTATCTATGTATGTATGTATGTATGTATGTATGTATGTATGTATGTATGTATGTATGTATGTATGTATGTATGTATGTATGTATGTATGTATGTATGTATGTATGTATGTATGTATGTATGTATGTATGTATGTATGTATGTATGTATGTATGTATGTATGTATGTATGTATGTATGTATGTATGTATGTATGTATGTATGTATGTATGTATGTATGTATGTATGTATGTATGTATGTATGTATGTATGTATGTATGTATGTATGTATGTATGTATGTATGTATGTATGTATGTATGTATGTATGTATGTATGTATGTATGTATGTATGTTATTTGGGGACACCTCACGATTCAAAGCACTTGGCGGAGCTGAACTGTTGTCAGATTGTAGCTTATTGGATAATACATTACCTTGGCACAGAATTATCTCAATTCAGTGTCTATCGAGCGCGTGGCGCGTGATTCAATTTCCCATATGTTTAACATGGGGCGGTCGATGTTTTCAAATGTTAAAGAACGGTCGAAAACGGTTACAATCTCGGACGCATATCTCACCAACTATAGGTTGGATCGGGATGAAACTAGCACACTTTTGTAGAGGAAAGAACGGTGAATAGTGTCATACCAGATTTGGGTCCCCGCGCGAGACGGGGCGCGTACCAGTAAGCTGGGACTGGATCCGTCGATTTTCGGGCGTTTTTCATTTTGTTTTACTTACAACTCGGGAACCAAACGGGCTAAAGGTATAACACCAACTTCACAGCGTAGATGAATGTCTCTTTTACACACCTTATGTTACACACCTTATGTTAATATGATACTGTTCGGCTGATGGCTTTGTAATTATAGAGTGGAAAGCATATCTTTTTCTTTCTGGATGTCCAACCTGCTTTTATCACTCCCTGGACAGCAAATGGGGCGATATTGTTCACTGAAACATACGCCATTGAAAACTCCGGACAATTTTATCCCATATCCACCCATAACACGCACACTTTTTCCATATCTTGCTGTTAAACAGAGTTTCCGTGAACCCTTGCAGGGTCCAATTTCATCGCGACGCATATTCTCCTCGGTCATTTCTGGCCATAGCGATCAGCAAAACTGAAGAGAACGCGCGCTATACTGGCAGCAGTAGATCCTCCATTTGAAAAGGCAACCAATAAGACAAACATATTTGTAGTATCCCCGTCTCGGTCTGACTGATACCATGCGTGCAATCACTAGTGTAGCTTAGTTATTTAAAAATAAGATAATATCTACTGTTAACTGTAGCAATATTCCAACTCGATGAAGGGCATTGTTAGAACACAACTGAAACCACAATTCGCCCGTTTGGCCTCCCCGTTTGTTATTTGATATGGTACCATTTCATGTATGTGTATAGGTCACTCAATGTGTATAGAACAATGTGTAGAACAACAGAACAATAGAACAATGTGTTTCACCGATCATCTGTGATCTCATGTATTACTGGAACCTGACGATGCACTGAATGTTTTTGTTGTTGCCATAGTGATGATATATACGAGTATGCGATGTGTTTCAAATGCCACGTTAAGTTCTTTTTGTATGTTGGTCTCGCGTGCGTGTATGTTTGAAAATGTGACCTGAATGTGGTGTAATATATATAACTGTAGTACTATAGAGTAATTATGCCTACATACATGTATAGATACAGTACATATGCATAGATAACTGTAGAGTGGGCAAATCTCGCCAGCCTGCCAAGATTGTACGCCTCCTCTCGTACTTGATGATTGCTGGCGAGATATGCCCACTTACATGGCCGGAAACCAACTCATCTGTTTTAACCCTCGCCCTACAGGAGTTTTTTCACCTTCGCCCTACGGGGAGGGGGGGGGTCCTAAAAAGACCCCCCCTGTTAGCTTCCAAACCAAGCACAATAGAGCAACGCGGTAAGAACTAACATGTTGCCTGTCATGTTTTAAATCTAACAGTTTTCAATTTTTAGGTTTCGGGGCAACGAGTGACCTTCCAGGTCAAGTGAATGACCTCGATCGACCACGTCCAGAACAGCGATTTTGCTCTGTCAGACACCTCAAAATTAGAAATTGATAAATGCAAATAAAAAGGCATGTTCCTAGACCAGTTTTGTCTCAGAAATACAGAAAAGTTAACTATGTATTCGTATCTGGGCAAAAAAGTTCAAAAAGTTATTAAAAAATGACGTCATAAGTTTCTTACACTTAGGGAGCCATCACTCAGTCAAAAAAAGAGATATGGCTTTGAAATTTGGTTTGAGTATTGTCCATACTCTGTTCTCTTACATATATTCCATTTTTTAACATCTTGAAAAATTTGATTTTGTGTTGATTTTCCCCCCAAAAAAAGTTGTTTTCATTTTAGGGGTAAAAAAATATGGAAATTCGAGGGTGCCATTTTAAAGAAGATAACATTTTGTATCTTTACTTAATTGCGTTTGCATTATACTTTAAAAGTCTGTTTTCTACGATTGTTAAAACATTTATCGTTTTTCCACCAACATGACGTCATCAAAATATCAATTTCTCCCAAAGTTGTGGATAAGGAGTTTGAGGGTCTCGGGTGTGAGGTGGTGACGAATTTTATACAGACAGAACAGGATGGAGTTGCACTTTTTGACTAAATTGAAAATGTGTTCCTCCCAGGACAAGGTACGGGCCATGGTGACCCCAGCATCTTCACGGATGGCAAGGGATTGAGTGTGTGGTTCGAGATGTTGAACTGACAGGATGGGGTCTTTTTATCACGTCACGTGTATTGTCTCTTTAAATTTGACATACTGTTCTTGTGTGTTTTGTTATCATCCATTATTAGCCCTGAAGAAGCTGCAAGGCGATATATAGGTTAGTGTTGCATTTCATCTTTTCTTCATTTTTTTTAAAATTAACCATAACATGAGCACAGGCTATATTTTCTATCTTCTTATTCTCCGCACACTGCTCATTGCAGCCATCCATTAAATAAGGGCACTGTTATACTCAAACGTTCCTGCAATAACGAAACAGAAACCGTTGGTGAAGTATTTAATAATTTGATATAATTAAACGATAGATACTGAATATTAAAATATAATTATTCTGCTGATAAAATTTCACCTTTCACTGAACCACTATGCTTCTCTTCGTGGCTGCTCTATTTTGCGATTTTTCTAATCCGGGAGACCGTGTGCCAGTTACAACTGGATACATTTAGATTCAGAGATGATGCAACATGGAGCTAGTTTGGTCGCGGATTAACGATACAAAATACCGTCAACTAGCAGCATTATCATGTAACCGCTTCTTAACATTCTGTGTTAAGTCGAATTATTACATCAGCACAGCACGTGATCTTCTTGGTTGAATTCAGCTAGTAAGTTCACAGAAGCGACATCGGTGGTCAGTTCGTGCCATGAACATGTCTGCATGGCAAGCTGATGCCAGCATGGTAGAGTGGCTACGAAGAACTATATTACAAATGGACAAGGACGTATGTTTGGGGTCAGTTTCGTAGAGTGAATCTTTCTAGAAAAGCGGGATAAGATTAGAATACCACATAAATGTTGGCTTATTTCTGTTTGTGTTCGAAGGCATACAACAGTACTCACCATTCAGCATAAAGCCCGGTTCCCATTGGGTCCGTCACCCGTCAAAACGGATCCGTCGCCGTCAAACGGGCCCGTTGACGGCCGTTCAGTGACGGGTTCGGTGGGATCCGGGGAGTGACGGCGACTGACAGCGAGCAACAGCTGATCGCGACGGAGCCGACGCCGTCGGAGCCCGTTTTTCAAAGTTGAACATTGTTCAACTTTTTGGCGAGGAAAAAGCTCCGGAAATAGCTCCATGAAAAGCATTACCATTAGCTCGTTCTTGGGCTTTCAGTGCTCGAAATTCTACCATTTCATCTCTGCACAGCAGTGGTTGGCGAACCCATGTTCTACGGCGCCGTCCTGGTTCTTCGTTCATTATTAACAACTGCAACAGCTCCTCCTTTTCATCTTGTTCAAGTTCGATATTCATCTGGGGTCTGATCTGGGAAACGTGCAAATGAAAACACAAAAAACTATATACAGTCGGAACGCAGACGCAGAACAAAGACGCAAACTTGGTCTTGGTGGTGTATGACCATATATAGATCATTTAGATATATACATAGAGTTGCAATGCCTCAAGGTAACTTAATAACTAGGTAGCGCGGGTTTGCCGCTTCAACACAGGGGCAATGGGTGCATGGTTTGACAACTAAGTACATTTTTTCTCCTAAACCAGACATAGTTTGCATAAGCATTATATACCATTGGTAAGCAATATAATTATTAAACGTTTTCAGCAATTTTGAAATTTTCATAAGCATCCCATAAGAAATTCATGTTTGCGGTAATTAGATGAGGCGGCAATGCCCTTATACATTTAGGTTCCTGTTAACCACATGTGACCAAACCGGCGCAGCTGACGCTATTGCAATTAGATGAGGCGGCAATGTACTTATACATTGAAGTTCCTGTTAACTTCATGTCAGTAGAGTTAACCAAACCCGCAGCTGACGCTGTTGTAATTGGATGAGGCGGCAATGCACTTATAAATTGAGGTTCCTGTTAACTCTTTGCTATTCGGTATCTCCGGAATCGGAGGACCAAACATCAGCTGGCACGACTTTCTTTTGGTGCCTCAAACCCGTGCCCCCCCCCCCCCCCTGGTAATGCCTATGCTGAATCACTTGATTTCGTGACAATTCAGTGGGTCTAATTTTGTTTTACATTCTTGACGCCCGTGCTATACTAGTCACTGTCTTTTCTGTTGAAGATAGTTTTGTATGCAATATTGAAAATGATTGCATTATCTGGTGTATGATGTAAAACGACATATTAAGAATAATGCTGTCTGACAAGAACTGGTATTTCACGCAAATATTGTATTTGCTACATCTCTACATATTTGTCATATTTCCTGCGAACTTTCAGGTAACTTTGTATCGTTTCTTTAGTATATCGTATGATTCACTTGAGTGTAATTGTATATGTT
Organism: Chirona hameri; assembly: GCA_036785665.1. Taxonomy (NCBI): domain Eukaryota; kingdom Metazoa; phylum Arthropoda; class Thecostraca; order Balanomorpha; family Balanidae; genus Chirona; species Chirona hameri. The sequence continues at coordinate 216,172 of JAXIVJ010000458.1, read as the reverse complement.
TTCATGGGATCGGCATGTAAATCTCCCCTGTTTTAAATGTCGTGATTCATTGTCCATTTATACATAACGAGAACCTCACACAATAACGTTAACTCGGAACTAAAAGCTATCAAGATTGGTTCCAATGCACAATGACTGAAAGCAAAATTGCGCGCAAATGATGTGCTGATAAGTGATAGCTTCACGAAGGCTATGCACCTGACCGGTAATCGAGTCGCTTGTATTAAAAACCACATTTAGCAATTGGCAACAAATAAAAGTAGTCAAACACTTCTGGCATTCTTAGAAAAACAAAACACAACGCTGGACTGGGACGATGAGACCCGGTCTCGGCGGAACCGGTGTGGAGAGACATATCGAAACTTCTGCGACCATATAACGTCGAGCAACTGCGCCACCGCCTCGGCGACATTTCCCCGGCTGGTCCGGTTGAGGTCTTCACGGAAGAGCCCACTGACGAAGTAGTTGAGTGAGGTCCTGGATGTGCGCTAAAACCTGCAGCACAGTATTCATGTAGCAGGTGTTGGCGAAGTTCGCCAGACCAGTGACGCCAACCGGCTGGTACGGTACGTCGTCCATCACTGGCGTTTGTGTTACTCTCCGTTTCTCCGTTTGTTTTCGTCAGATTCCATTTTGTACATGAGTACGTCCCAAGGGCGGATCCATACTTCTTCTTTTTTTTGGGGGGGAGGAAAATACAGTGGCTTATTTCCAAAAAAGTTGTTGTCTGGGGGAAGGGGAGGGGTAGCAGGGCGTCACCCGTCTGCGATAAATTGTTTACCACGAGGAGGTGTCGATTTTTCAAAACGATTGGGGGCGGAAGAAGAGAGATTGATCCAAGGAGCCTAATCAGAGCCATGGCTTCACTAAAACGACTGAAATCGACACAAATAGCACATTTCCTGATTGTAAAAGAAAATATAAGGAATAGGTATATAGCATTTTGTTTTCAATCAGTTTCTGGTGCAAAAATTAACCAGTCATATTAATTTTGGCCTTGCGTCGGACGCCGCTTCAAACCAAAGTATTTGGCCGAGCCTAGGACATTCTCAGGTATTGCAAAGTGCAAAGGCCAATATATCAATATTGCCTTCGCACATTAATTTATTAAATTTGTATTATTATTTTTAATTTATTCTACTTTTAAGCACAGCGAACATAACCACTGCGCACAAATGGAATAATTTGCGCCATTTATGAAACAAGTTTCAACTGCCAGATGGCCCGTTTCAAGGCTGCCAGATACAACTCGGCCCGACCGTCTAGAAACGGGCCCATCTGACGGCGGCTGACGGCGACGGATCCGTTTTGACGGATGGCGGGCCCAGTGGGAACCACGCTTAAAGTGTAAAAACGTTACATTTAAATAAAAAAATGTAATGCTAACTCCTTAAAGGGAATAGGTCACCTTGAAAGTTGTCTTGAAGTTCAACCATTAGGTGCATCTTGAGCTCAAAACTCAAGATGCACCTAATATGACTTTGGTATGAAATATGACTTTGGTTTGGATAACTGATGGATATATGTGGAGAAAGAAGTAAGTTTCTCTTTCTATTTCACGAGAAATCGTACGATAGCAGCTGGCGCTCTGGCTCCGCCCCGCTCCGCCTGACGCTAAGTACAGTCTCTGACAAGGGGCCGCCGCGCCGCGCGGGCGGCTGAGCGGATATTAACGAGGCATCGTGACCAGATACTACGTGCCAGAGAGTATACCTGCCTCCGGCGGCGAGCCGGCGGCGGCGAGCGGCGAGCGAGATGTCCCGATCGTGGCCCGGAACAGCGGATATGAAACCGGGCCCACTAGTCCTGTGTCGAAATTACTTAACGTAGGGAGGTAATTTTTTCACCACAACCCATTTTGAGATCTGCTCTATAAATCTGTTATCTCAGTCCAAAACTCCATGTTAAAGGTGAACTATTCCCTTTAATTGAGAAGTCAAAAAATCCTTAACAGAATTACATGTTTTAAAATGCAAACATGTTTTGTGAGAGAAAAAATTTATCATGGTAGCGACAAAACAAGAACTAATTTCTAAGACAGGGCTATTGGTAAGGTATATATCTTACCAAAGTAGATTCAAACAATGTTTAATGGTAGTGCAGGAATGACAAAACAGCAGTATGGATTATGAAGCAATAGTAACAAATAGTGGCGATGAAATTCGAGAGGATCTTATGAACGCTCAACGTGATCATTGTCGCAAGCAGACATTCAGGAGGGAAAATTCAGGAGGCAAAAGTTGGTGTCTACCGTCTCGATTCATTTATCCATACCCACTCACACATCGACCCCAGTAGGTGCTCCAATGTGTCCCCGTTTCCGCCCATACCATTCTCATTTCCATTACCCAATAGGAGATCCAGTCTGTAAGGGACTTCGATTGCAAACATGATATTAATTCAGAAACACTCGTTACTAAGTGGGAACCACGGTTTGAAGTTAAGAAGTTAATAATACACGGTTTGAATTATTTTTATCCCGCAGCATCTTCAAACAGCGAAAATGGAAGTCCGATTAAATGTTAGAACACCTCTGATAATATGCAGCCCCAAGTTTAGCCACATTGTCATTCTTCTGACTGTCTTCATGTCCGTTAAACAAGGTACGAAACTTAAGGTTTTGTATGACAGTTATGCCAGAGTTCGGATGAAATCAATAATCTCCAGCTCCTCGCATCCACTGTCATTCAGCTGTGCAATGGACCGCGAATATCTCACAACCAGTGAACCAATGCTTGGGATCTGTTCTGATTTTCTAGCTCATCATTCAGCCCATCATTCAGCCCAAAGCTTGAAAGCCACGGCTAATAAATCGCATCACTCGACAACGTGTATGAAATCCATCCATCTTTAGATGTGAGCCACTTGTGGTCCGCTGGTTCTATAGCCGATAGCAACTCGATGGGATCAAATTGATACTTTGCAGCCCGTGGAAAATGAGAAGGATCGTTTCCTATGAAATCTTATTGAACATTACTCAAATACTAGATTACCTTTTTTGCTTGGAATGCTTAATGCTTCAACGCTACTTAGTGGGAAAGCAACAACTGAACTTGAACCCTGCATAACAGCAATTGTGTTTGATATAACTCGATGCGTCTGCTTTTTACGGTCAGTCCGACATAGTCGTGCCGCATTTCCCCCTTCCCCGCGGGCCGGACCAATATAACCCTGACCTTGTCCGGCCACGTGATTGAAATGTGCTGAGCGGCGCAGTATCGGCGTGTCTTGATTGACGGAAGTGACGGAGACATCACAGAGCTGTCGTGATCGATCCTGACTGGTTGCGAGTAAATCATGCAATGGCATGTGGCAGGCAGTGGGTTCATCGCATAATTTGAATGATAGCGGTTTGAAATCATGGGCGGCAGTGAGCATGGGGTGGCAATGAGAGAGACATCAAAAGTGTGCAACTTTCAGTTGTCATGCTGTCTAGATATCAAACGCCGTGTTCGTAAAAAAAACTATAGCTGATCAGGGTTTCGACAGAGAATCACCACTTTCTACATACAAACCTATGCTATTAACCCTCGCCCTACGGGAGTTTTTTCACCTTCGCCCTACGGGGAGGGGGTGGGGGGGGGGGGGGGGGGGGCTGACAGCCCCCTGTTAACTTCCAAACCAAGCAACTTAGAGCAATGAAGTAAGAACCAGCGTGTTCCCCGTCATGAGATAAATCTAACAGTATGTGATTGTTGGGTTTCAGGTCAAAGGGTGACCTTCCAGGTCAAGTGAATGACCTCGGATCGACCACGTCCAGAACAGCGATTTTGCTCTGTCAGAAAACCTCAAAATTATAAATTGATACAAGTTAATAAAAAGGCATGTTCTTAGACCAGTTTTGTCTCAGAAACACAGAAAAGGTAATAATTTGTTCGTATCTTGTAACAAAAGTAAAAAAACTATTAAAAAATGACGTCATAAGCTTCTTACACTTAGAGAGCCATCACTCAGTCAAAAATAGAGATATTGCTTTCAAATTTGGTTTGAGTATTGTCCATACTCAGTTATCTCACATATATTCCGGGTTTTCTAACATCTTTGAAATTTTTATTTTGAGGGTATTTAAAAAAAAAAAAAAAATTGTTTATTATATTTTGGGGTCAAAAACCCAAAATTTAGAAAATCCGAGAATGCCATTTTAAAGAAAAAATCATTTTAAATCTTTGGTGAATTGTGTTTGCAATTTGCTTCAAAACTCTGTTTTCTACGATTTTTCAAATATTTATCGTTTTTCCACCAACATGACGTCATCAAAACATCATTATCTCCAAACTACTCAACCAATTTCAATTTGTTTTTAAAGCATACGTATAGTTGTTGAAAACTCAGCTACAGAAAAGTTCAGAAAGATGCCCCGCATGTGTAAAAAGTTATTCAAGAAAAACCTCAAGGAGGGCCTGTCAGGGCGAGGGTTAAAATACCTATGTATATTTATCCTCTTTTTTTAGCCTCTAGCTATCAATCTATCTTAGTCCGTTTACAATCAACTTGACTGTGATAATCACTGCGCTCATCTTGATCAGATATCCAGTACGTTTCGCGGTCGATGGCGGGTCCAAACAAGGCGGTGACACATCGACTCTAAGTGCCTTTCTGAGTGATACAAGTCCCGCCAATGCCCCGACCCAGGCAAACACGCGGAGTGTCGGACGAATTGGTGAAACCCGCCCGACCCATGAATATCACCAGTCCACCAGCCCACCAGGCTACCAGGCAAAACCACCAGGCTATGTTGTGACTTGACTTGAGGACAGTCAAAGGCTATTTTTCACTGTCAAAACATCGGCATACATCTTGTTCATGAAAATATTTATTAAAGCCACGACACCGAACAAAAGATGCATGGTTATGATGGTTTAGATTACATGCGCTGCGACAGCTAATGGTATAGGGCCCAACGATTAATGATGTCACCGGAAAATATCCTAGTCAAATGCGAAGGATACCATTGGTGCGGTATGAACATAGGCGTATACAAGGGGGGGGGGGGGCAAACGGAGCAATTCCCCCCTGAAGGTCTGTACGTGCCCCCTTTGGTAAAAAAATGCTTTTTTTTGTAAGAGAAGAATGGTGATAATAAGCCCCTTAACAAATATAGTGGGCCAAATTTGGTGAGTTGTTTCTTGTTGGGGGTACTTTATGCCCCCTGAGAAAAAATTGCCCCTCCTGGAGTGAATCCTAAGTACGCTACAGCAAATTTAATAAGTCATACGCTACTGGGTATGAATCAACAGTATCCCAACGTCTGCATTTCGCTTTTAATGGCCAGATACACTAGCGCTGGTACTGACCGACCTCTTTAACTGCCGTCACCCACTTCTCCTGCGTCGCAGTGACCGCCCCTAATGGACCCCGAGGGCCACTGGTCGATGTCACGAGACTGGCGCGACGAGAGAGTTCAGCGACTAGTTTGGGATGATATGTGGCCCGGGACTGGCTAGCGAGAACAGCGGCAATGTATCCCGTCATCTGTGACCAGAGGGGCGACGCTCAATGACAGGACAACGCTTTATTCATGGAGGTTGCTGAATGTTTCATGACCTGCTGAAGGGTATTTTGAGACAACATGATCTTGGCAAACAAACTGTAAACAAATTGCTGATATTCTCTTGCCCTCGTGATAATTGTCAAACAGTTAAACTGTTGTTAAATTTATGTCAGAAGTTTACGGTAACGAATTTATCTTCAGAAAAGCCTGTCAAATAAATTCCGTTTGCGCCAGCGGTTAGCGGTAAATTGCAAGGAGACCCATCGTGTTTAACTGACATTGCAAGTAAATGCTGCAAAAATAATGTATCATTGCAGACCAGCAAAATATCACGTTCTTAGATTCGCTGACAATAAAATAGGAATTTCAAGGAAAATAAATACTGATATCCAAATATTCACTATTCGACTCGTGTAGTGACATTTGAAATACACATATGAAATATACATAGTGACTAAGTGCATTGTGAGTGCATACTGTGCTCTTACCTAATACATTGCCACACAACCACATATATTTCAAAGAAATAAGCACCTAAAATTAGAGTTACGAGTTTCCTCTTCTGACCTTTGTAATCTTTTTATCATAATCATTCCGCTTATTGCCTCACATGAAAATGGTTTTATCTATCCCTCCTCTTCTCTTCTCTACTGTGCTCTTACCTAATACATTGCCACACAACCACACATATTTCAAAGAAATAAGCACCTAAAATTAGAGTTACGAGTTTCCTCTTCTGACCTTTGTAATCTTTTTATCATAATCATTCCGCTTATTGTCTCACATGAAAATGGTTTTATCTATCCCTCCTCTTCGCCGGAAGCTCTCCTGAGAACCGTCATCTCTCGTCTCGTAAAAAGCCGCCTCTCTCTTCTCTGTGTCTTCTGAGAATGCAGCCTGGCTGACGTCTGCCGAGAATGATTCATCGTTCCTCACAGCTGGTGCTACCGGGGGCGGCGCGGCCTGACAAGACGCCCTTTAAACCTTAGGAACCCGATACGAATGATTGCGGCAGCTAAACAACTGAACATTTTCAGCCAGAATCAACGACGACAATGATCCATGTAGGCCGGAATTTTGGTAACGCCAATAATGCTGATATTTTTTTTAAAATGACGATGAATGGCACAAAACATCTATCTATCCATCCTTGTTCAAGCCACGTCTCCACGGTCAATTTCAATAGCCAGCATGGAGAAGAAAAAAAGTTTTATTTTACTTAAGTCCAAAGTCTGTAGAATGCATACATTTTCATTTCCTAGAGGTTTTTGATGTGCTGATTCCAAATATGATGCCCATTTTCGGCGCAAACGAAAATTTGCAGCACAGATGGGGATCAAACTTATGGAAGCAGCACATCAAAAACCCTAGAAAATGCAAAATGTATGCATGAAAATAGAAACTTATTAAGCCAAAGCATTGTAGAATAATGAAACATTTTATACCGCAGTTTATTAGCGTTAACTTTACCTGACAATAAAAGAAAATGAGTTTTCTGATACTTACTTTCCCGGCAGCACCCGCCCGCCATTTCCCGGCACAACTGACGGAATGCCATCAAGGATGACTGCAAACTGATCCAAGGATGATTGTTTACGAATGCAGATAAATTACGTCCAAAAGAAAGCAAAATATTGCATTCGTGCGGCACGAGTTCGCTTCATACTAAAAACTGGAATACATTTTGGAACACATTTATAAACCCAGAGTATATGTTAGATTGATGGCCATTACAGCTATTTTTAAACCTCGGTTTGGAACGAAAGCGGCGCATGTTTTACCCCATAGCCAAGTACATACCCAGAGACGTACTTGCCCAAATATACACGACTTATGTTCAGCCCCACTTTGATTATTGTGATAAAGTGGTCGCTGGACCTTTGACTTTCCAAGACTCACAAAGACTTCACATATTACAAAATAGAGCTGCACGGCTTGTAACAGGTGTGCCATTTAGAACCCCGGCAAATATACTTTTACGAGACCTGGGATGGAACACGTTATCTGTAAGACGCGATATGCACCGACTTATCATGCATTTTAAGCTAACTAACACAGACGCCAGACTTCCTGACTACATCACTAACGATCTTCCACATACGCGCCGACAAGATACAAGGAGAGCACTCCGAAACGCATCCACACATTCACTTCCACCAAACAACACCACACTTTTCCAAAAATCCTTTATCCCTGCCACCACCCGTGATTGGAACAAGCTTCCGGAATATATCCGTTCCATCACATCACCTAGATCCTTCAAACGAGAAGTGTTCCGGCTGTTTGGTGTCCCGACTCCGCCAGTTTACTATTCTTTAGGCACTAAAATCGGGAACACTTTGCACACAAAACTAAGAGTCGGCATGTCTGACTTGAATGCACATCTTTACTCCATTCAGAAAGTCACAGCACCTTGCTGTGATTGTAGCAATGTTTCCGAAACCACAACCCACTCTATCTTACAATGTCAGCTTCATGTACATTGCAGAGCCCGATTATATCGTACAATATCAGATATCCTACAACTCGACTTTTCACAGCTGCCACGTGACACACAAACCCACACTCTCTTACACGGCACACAACTCAGCACCAGCGTGCGGGGCGGGGTCGTCCGGTCGTTCCAGTCATTTATTTTAGAATCAAAGCGATTCCATATTTAATAACTTTGCACGGCGAGGTGGGGCGGTGTCTCGGTGTGGCTCGGCGGCCTGCGCTGCTGGATGGGGTGGTGGGGTGATGCCCCCGTGACGGCGGTCGGAGACGGTTTATTTGTTTGTTTCCTTTTTCTGCGAGAGGTGCCTCGTGATATGCCCTACAGCATTTGCACCGATCGCCTATATGTTTGTTTAGGATTCTACTTGTTTCTAAATCTATTTTTGATTTGATTGATTGATTGATTGATGCTGATTAATTTGGCGATTCCGTGTCGCACACGCGTGTACTGCTTCAGATTAAGGTGTTATGTGAGGTAAGGTTAAGAATACTCCAAAAGTGGATAAAATAATCGCATAGCATGAAAGGGTAAACTTAACATGTCAGCACATCATACTTGACATGCTACTGGCGGTGTTTCAGTGCCTAAGTGAGCTAACACCACCAATAGCTTGCAAATGTTGATGTTCTGACGTCCAAAGTTAGGGCATTTTACTCTATCACTAGATTGTGTGAAGGTGTACAATGTTTGTGCTTTTAATTACTATCATATAATTTGCCCTGGGCTGCCACCGCAGCTGGGAGGGATCTAAGCCGCCCTTTTTAGTGTAAATAACCATAATTTCAAGACATCGAACTTTTCATGCTGTTTGCGGTGTGTTGGTGCTTTAGTGTAGGGTAAAAGTCCAATCTTTGGGCACATCCTGACATTTCGTGCTATCAGAGTGAAGACAATACTAAAGCATAGTGTTGCGTCTGTATTGTTTACATTCTGATAACATGACGAGTCTGAAGTTACAACATGTCCGGGTTGCGCCAGTTGACCTTATCTACACCAACAACAGCATTAAGTGTGATGTTTTGACATGTCCAAAGTTCAGGGGCGGTTCTCCCATGTAGGCAAGGTAGGCAATGCCTACCCAGTTCGATAGCCTTCTTCCGATACCGATATTTATCTTCCCTGCTTTTCATTTCATTTTTTTTTTCTGATTTATTAATATGGTTTTCTGCAATTGGAATGGGCATATCTCGGTGCAAATTTTCCAGATTTTCCAAGAGAATTTCCTTCGAAGCCATAAATTAAACGCAAATGTAAGAAAAACCTTGCCTAAGCTTGCTTACCTCGTCCTACTAGATTATCGACCAGCCTGTGTAGAAATCTATTGCGTCCTGCAGTGGAAGAGTTATGTACCTAAGGTAGGCAAATTCACTAGAAAATCGAGAAGAACACACCTTTTTTAAGCGCAATAACTTCATAAAATAAATATGACTGCAATAGCAATTATTATTTTAGGCTCGCAGTAGCTTGCCACATAGGGGTTCAATTTAAAAATAAAAAAAATTATTACTCCAACGACGATGACAGCGCCAGCTAGGTATCATTTTAAGAACTGCAGCTTCTAAGTTAACCACCTATAATCGTCTCGCGGTTTTGTGTCGCCTACGAGCTTTAATACTGCTTTCAGTTGTGTTCCGTGACGTTCTTCGTGTTACTAATAGTGCGAGCTAGCGCCAAAAGTGAAGCAAGGTCTTGCATCAAATAACGGATTTTTGTTTATTTGCGTCCCGCCCTAGCTGGCCCTGAACTGGACGGTGCTCGCTCGCTCTTTGCCAATCCACGTGTGATACTGGTGTAGGTATGGCAATACAATTGGCCTGTTGGGTACGTTTTTATGACAATGCTGCCTTGCCTACCTAGTCTCAAGGGCCCAGCGCCGGCCCTGCCGAAGTTACTACAGTTAACACTATCTTCATCAATTTATCTTATGCTTTAGGTATTCATTCCTCGGCACTGCTTGCACCATGCTGCAGTTATATCAAGGTGCTGTTTTTCTTATTTATTTACTTTTTGGGTTAGACTTGTCCTAAGCAATATTATTTCTAAATAACATTTATCCGAAGGTCATCCCAGTCAAATATTGTCAGTTTGGAGGGAGCATTTGCTCCCTCCAAACAGTCTGATTAAATTAACCTGTACAAAGTTTGATTGACATTCCAGCATGCACATTGAGTTTCAGCCAGGTTTACAAGTCATTCAAACCATCAAAAGGGGTAATCATACCCTTGGCCTTTATGCTGAGAAATACGGATGAGTGAGACTTCAGACTAGGTTGACGTGGTGATACTAAGAACAACTTAACTGACTTTAAATTGATAATGTCTTGGATCAGCTATCAGAGTAGTTTATCAGTGTCTGCAACTTTATTTATTTCATGTATGATCAATATTTCACAGAGCATAACTATAAATATTGCTTTAACGGGCAGCATTCCATAAGTGTTGTTGGAGAACAATTGTCCAGTTTTAAATTTGGTTGGAGAACCATAGTCTACTTTTACCACCCCTGCTCGTGCCGAATATAGGTATAATCGTTCGCTGACACCCGCTTCGCGTACTTCGGCGCTTTGTGCCTCGTGATTGATGCGCTCGGCTTAAAATAGCCTGACGAGGCAGCGAGTGAAGCTACGACACTGGTTTACCTCGGTACTGGTTTAGCGTTTCCTTTTTAATTTGACGAAATAATACCGACCCATCAGCGTCGTCCAGGAGAATCGACCAATCAGCGTTGCCCAGGAGAATCGACCAATCAGCGTTGCCCAGGAGAATCAACTGTTGGCAGTTGGATAAACAACGGCGTGGTGGTGACGACGCGTACTGCCGGGAAAGGTACGGAGTTAACCTGAGCCTTGTTCACGACCTCCTGCTGACGGGCTGCCCACGGCTGCCCAAAACGTAGCACACACCATGACCTACGTCATCGCCGGCGATTACTACTTGAACACAAATGCTGTCGATTCACGATACATATATGGCGTACTTGCTACGATAAATTTGCTCCTACAGAAAGCCAGGCGTATGGTACCTAATACCAACATAAACAGTAAACTAAAATTATCGCAAACTTACTCCATATCCATCTTCGCTTCTTCAAGCTTTTTCGCTTGGAGATCGTTGGTTGTTTATCGACGCTTCACGTTTGGAAATTGCCGCGTGCGCCAATTTGTCTTATCTGCTGCCCGGCTGACGCGATTTTCCGGCAGCAGCGACAGCAGGAGGTAGCAGAGGTATGACGTCACAGTGGCGGATCCGGGGGGCGTAGGGGCTGAAGCCCCATGCCTTAGAAAAAGGCGCCTAAGGCGCCGTGACGCCGTTCTTGCAAGGGATTTACCGGCACCGAAGGCGCTGTAGCGTTCTCGGGAGACCGCCAGGGCGCCCTGGAGTCTACCGACAGCGTCGTAGCACTCTTGAAATGCGCCCTGGCACCCTCAGAAGACGGCATGCCGCCCTCACAACGCATTATGCCGCCCTCAGAAGGTACATCACCGCTCACGGAAGGCATTATGCCGCCCTCGGAAGGCATCATGCCGCCCTTGGCAAACATCGTGTCACCCTCGGAAAACATCTTGTCGCCCTTGGAAGACATTTTGCCGCCCTCGGAGTGCATTATGCCGCCCTCAGAAGATGTCTTGTCGCCCTCTGAAGGCATCTTGCCGCCCTCAGAGCACATTATCCCGCTCTCAGAGTGCAATATGCCGCCCTAAGAGCGCATTATGCCGCTCTTGAAAGGCATCATGCCGCCCTCGGAAAACACCTTGCCGCCCTTGGAAGGCATGTTGCCGCCCTCAGATCGCATTATGCCGCCCTCGGAAGGCATCTTGCCCTCCTCAGAGTCCAGAGAGCATTATTCCGCCCTCGGAAAGCATCATGCCGCCCGCGGAAAACATATTGCCGCCCTCGGAAGACATTTTGCCGCCCCCGAAGTGCATTATGCCGACCTCGGAAGATGTCCTGTGGCCCTCGGAAGGCATCTTACCGCCCTCAGAGCACATTATGCCGCCCTCAGAGTGCAATATGCCGCCTTCGGAAGACATCCTGCCGCCCTCAGAGCGCATTATGCCGCCCTCAGAGTGCAATAGCCGCCCTCGGAAGGTCATCTGGTCCGAACTGGCTGGTCTGAGGCCTGCCTCATTTAAACGGAACTTGCGGGTGTACATGAAAGGCCGAGGTGTAAACTAACGTGTGGCAGCCATGCTTTGTCTATGCTATTGTTTTCACATTACCAGTTTATGTCTATGTTGTGTTGATGCATAGTTTTGTAAGCCGTGCACCATTGTTTTATCCGGTATGTATCTGAGTATGAATGTCAACTCCCTGTTTCCCCATGTACCTACTGTTTTATGTCTCGTGACGCCGGGCTAGCAATAGCCACAATGTGTGGGGATGGCCTGAAGTCGTTAAATACAAATAAATACAAATACAAATACATCCTGCTGCCCTCAAAGCGCATTATGCTGCTCTTGGAAGGCATCATGCCGCCTTCGGAGACATATTGCCGCCATCGGAAGGCATCTTGCCGCCCTCAGAGCGCCCTCGGAAAGCATCATGTCGCCCTCGAAAAACATTTGCCGCCCTCGGAAGACATTTTGCCGCCCTCAGAGTGCAATATGCCGCCTTCGGAGTTCGGAAGACGTCTTGCCACCCTCGAAAGGCTTTTCCCGGAAGGTATCATACCGCCCCCGGATGGCACCTTGCCGGCCCGAAAGCGATGCGATGTCCCGGCGCACTCAGAATGATGGGACCCTGACGCTTTCAGCTTCCCTCCGACGGCGACCGGGCACCCGTAACCTTCGAAACCAATAACACGCTTTTGACCCCTCCCCCCACTCCCGATAGCGCCCTGGATGGCGTCTACGAAGAGGCCTGGACCCCCATGAAATAACTGTGACACTTTAAACAAAAAGCCTGGCGAGGCGTTGAAGGTGCTGACGTATTGTACCTTTGACACTCGGGGTACTTTTGCCTAAAAATAGCTTGGATGAATGTCCAATGTTTATGATGTCCACAGCACCACAGAAACGTTTTCAGCGTCGGACACCGATTTTTACTCGATTTGGTCCAAGGACTAACGGCAAAACGAACATGTTTTATCCCTATTCCCTGCAGGGCAGATTCCTCCCCTCCCGGTGGTTTTTCACTTGCCGCTTCTAAACCCTTAAGCCTAGCGTCCTAAAACTTTGTGACTTTTCCCAAAATTGAATGGCACGTGTTGTGTCAAAATTGTGAAAAAATCGGTCGAGCAGAGGCGGTTCCAGGCACCTGTTTCGGGGAGGGTGTTACGAATGTGGTTTTGTGGCGCATACCTTCCTTCGTGGTTTGCAGTCCAATAAATGCGTCAGAAACAATTTCAATGCAATATGCATCATAGATACTGGGATTGTACATATTTTGGGGCAGAGGTGCACTCAGGATAAACAATGGGAGGCGATACCCACCCTCAAATTGGGTCCAACTTCAAATTAGTAAGATGATAGAAGCGTTACGCGCATGGTGCCCCATGTTTTTTTCTCCTGGATCCGCCTATGCGCAATATATCACATTTAACCAATTACAGCATATAATAAACACATGTGACGTTCATGTCGTCCCAAACAATCACGAACAGCACATTTTCTTCTTCAGAAAATCCCCCCATTTTACATTCCCTGAATACGCCTATTTTTTGTTGTCTTTTGATATATTAAAGACCAGTACATTTGAATCTCAAAAACGTTTAGGACATGAAAATCGGTCGATCCGCATGGCCGTAATGACCTTTCAAAAAACACCAAAAATTGCGGATTGTTTGCCCCCCGGCCCCCCATTTTTACACAAACAAACAAAAATCGGGGTCCAAAATTAGAGATCTTGTCATGACGAATCGAATGGCGTTTTCTCTATCGAAATCGACCGAGCGGTTCTCGAGATCTCAGGGGGGGGGGGGGGGGGGAGGGGCAGAATCTGCCCCCCCGCAGGTTAACGTAATTCTGGCCGCCCGCAGGGAATAGGGTTAACATATCAGGTCCATTTTGACCTTACTGGTCTCCTTCAAGATCAAATTCAAGATCAAACGACGGGGAACGCTGTAGCGCCCAAAGTTACCGTCCGATCGCGACAAATTGGTCTCAAACGATTCCTTGTGCCCAGTTCCAAGATGGCAAGTGTTCAGAGTTGTGCCTCGTGACCTTCAAGGTCAAGCCCTATGACCTTTAATGTCAAATTCAGGGTGAAAAGACGGGATTTTTCCCCGTCCTTTCCATTTACAGAATGACAAGCATTCTTAGAGTTGTGCCCCGTGACCTTCAAGTTAGCGCCCAAAGTTGGGCGCTACAGCGTTCCCCGTCCTTTGACCCTGAAGGTCACGGGCAACAAATTTACTCTAAGAATGCTTGTCATCCTTGAAATGGGCACGGGCATATTTGAGACCATTTGTGTTGCAATCGGACGCAAACTTTGGGCGCTACATCGTCCCCCGTCCTTTTATATTTATTTTGACCTTGAATGAGACCTGTACAGGGGCGCAGGAACTATTTTCAAGTTGGGGGGGGGGGGGCGGAGACATTCTGAAGTCGATTCTTTCCATGCAATAGGCGTAATGTTAAAATATAAAATGTGTGGGGGGGGTGGCTGCCCCTCCCCCTGTCCCCCATGTTCCTACCCTATGGACCCGTAAGGTCAGAATGGACATGATTCCTCATGTGGCTACTCAGTCACACTTCATCCGGACACGCACCCTCCCTCTCGTACGAAAATTTGCTGCATCATTTCACGCTTCCCTCTCTCAATTCCCGTCGAACGCAGCACGACATTCTCTTTATCCGAAACATTTTCCGGCAAAAAATCGACTGCGCGGATCTACTTTCCAGTTTTGCTTTACACGCCCCTACTCGGTCTACTCGCGCCAACAAACTGTTCGGTGAACCTCGCGCGCGTGTGATCACTGTGCAGTCGGGAATGTTTTGTCGTTTGCCGCGGGTGGCGAACGCCTTTTTAAATTGCACAAACCATGCTGACGTTTTTAATGACACGTTCTGTGCTTTTAAACGCATCGTCATCAAGTATGTAAGCCAACTGTGATATTGTGACCAAGTGACTAACTTATTTTTATATGTATATCTGACCAAGCAACTAACTTATGTTTATATTGTATTTGACTTCACCTGTAAGTGGAGGCATTCTCTGTTGGTGATAGAACGAATAAATAAAATAAATAAATAAATAAATAAATGATTCTGGGAAACAGGAGGTTCGATTTGATCTTGAGACCAAATGTCGTAAAAATCGGTGACCGACACTGAACACGTTTTATAATCCCCTTGGATTGGTGCGACCCAATAAGAACGACTCAATTGTCAACACAAGACTCAACACAAGATTTTGCTCCTTGTTTATCCACGTATGCAACTTAGTTTCCCCATGTTGCGACAATATATTGTTTTGCTTCTCCGGGATACATGTAATTAGCCCGGATAATACAAAATCATGTAAATCTTGTGTATCATGTGAACCTATGTATACGTAGATCCGCAGTCGGACCGTCCGATCATGCCACCAGACTTTCAAAAGGGTCCCGCGCCCCGCTGGGGTATTCCGCCGAACGGGGGGGGGGATATACTGCCACCTCGTTATCTTCCGAACCAATAACTGCAGCAAGACGCGCAAGCAAGCAATCGAAAGCTCTCAATGAGACGCACGTAAAACATACGTGAAATGTTCAAAATAAGGTCACATGTCAGGTCACGGTCAGTTGAAATGTCAAAATCGAGGTATTTGGGTTGATTTGCTATACTTTCCATTTAAAGCCTTATATTGCGACTATTATGGCACAAAGTGCTCTCAGAGGCATAATACATCTTCCGCATAAGGGAAATTGAGATTGTAAGCAAAGGCCAAGCCGTCAAGGGCAGGTCAGAAAATATAACTATTGGCAAAAGGTCTACGGAAGTCATGCGACACATGTTTTATGGGATATTTTACACGTATAATATGATAGTAGTATAGCCAATTTTACACCCCACCCCATATAATGGCCCTGAGGTGAAGTTCAGGTCAAGATCATGTTGCATAAGGTCAAAATTTGAAATTGATTAATCTAAATAAAAAGGTCATGTTTCTAGACCATTTGTGTCTAATAAATACAGTGGTGGCATTTATTTGCCTGCATCTGGTAATTAAAAGCCATACATGCAATTTCAACCAATCACGTCATGGTACTTTATAGAGTTTAGTGCTTGTGCGAGGAACATATTTGATATAATTAATAAACTAAAAAACATGACCTTTTCCTCGAAAATGTGAAAATCCAATGTTATCAAAATGTTATTATTATGTTGTAATATTTCGGCCACAGGCCTTTATCAAACAGTAAAATGTGTCGAAATGTTTTACTGTTTGATAAAGGCCTGTGGCCGAAATATTACAACATAATAATAACATTTTGATAACATTGGATTTTCACATTTTCGAGGAAAAGGTCATGTTTTTTAGTTTATTAATTAAATCACGTCATGAGTTAATCATACTTGGGAGCCATAAGTCAGCCAAAAACACAGATTTTACTTTGAAATTTGGTGTGGGTATCGTTCATACTTGGTTATCTAATATATATACCATTTTGTTATATCTTTTAAAAATGATGTTTGTGGGATTTTTCCTAAACAAATCAGCTTTATATTTTTTTGGTAAAAACTAACAAAAATGCAAATCCGAGATAGCGATTTTGAAGAAAGTGCCATTTTCTTTCATTTTACTTTTTTTTGCAATTTGCTTTACAACTGGATTTTCTACTGTTTTTCAAACATTTATCGTTTTTCCACCAAAAATGGCATGACCTGACGTCACTAAAACGTCATTATCTCCCAAATTATTTCACTAATTTGAATGACATCAGTTGGGCAAACTACGGGGAGGCGATCTAAAAATGGATCGATCAAAAATGAGGTCGTGACGTCATCAAAATGGGCGGAGCATGCCCTTATAAGGAGATCCGATCTAAAAAATAATTGTTTTCCTGACATTCACACCTTCCAACACCCTATCACCCCTGAAAAAATGTACATCACCCATGATTTTTTTCCCGTTGAAACTGCACGAATCGCGCCATCATATTTTCTTGTACTTGTATGATCAGATCTCTACTTTGGCAGATATGGCCAAAATAAGGGTAGGCGATATCAATTTCGGCACTCGCAGGCCGCAGCAGCCAGCAATTTAAATTTTGATTCGCCACCTGACTTCACGATCTAAAATTGGATTAGCCGGCTGACGACCGATCAAAACATTTATTTTACACTGTGGTCGTTGCGTCGCGGAATCAATATTTATAATTTCATTTACAGTGGAACAATGGAAATTGCCGAATCTGGTCACAATTATTATTCCGATATATTGATGGACAACATGTTCTTCAACACTTAACCTCCGAGTATGCGTATGTTGCTCCGAATTGGCTTAATGACATAAGCCTCACAGTTTGATACTGCATGTATGCCCAAATATGGGCATAACAAAATATAAGAATTAATTGATCTATTTTTGATCGCCTCTGTAGTTTGCCCAACTGACATGTTGAGAGAAGACGTAAAATGGATGCAACATAAGGTACGGAACGTTTCACGTCAATATCTATCATAGTTTTCAAGATATTCAAAAAATCCGGGAGGGGGCAAATTCTGCCCTCGGGCTTCAGGCCCGAGGGCGTCATATTTCCTCGGTAACAGGGGCGGCATGGTCCAGAGGGGCGCCCCGCCAATCCAATATGTCAATTAAACGGGTAACATATTCCTCTTCCTTAACCCGCGCGCCCAGGGGGGGGGGGGCATGGGGGCGCGGGTTAAGGAAGAGGAATATTTTACCCGTTTAATTGACATATTGGATTGGCGCCCCTCTGGACCATGCTGCCCCTGTTACCGAGGAAATATGACGCCCTCGGGCCTGAAGCCCGAGGGCGTTGTGGCGTGGATAGTGGACGCGGTACCATTACTCCCAGCCGGGCACACCACGTGCCGCCGTCAGACGCTACGCCTGTCTCACATTGCACAGTACGGCATACGCGTGCAATGTGGGTGGTTCAGTCTCGGGACCGGTCTGGGGTGACCGGGTCCGTGTCCTCATTTCCAAGTATATAATACGCTCTCACATAAAGCAGTAATACACACACTCTCTTCCCGTCAACGCTACCGTGTGTCTCAAGGCGCCACGTCGGTTGAGCACCGAAAATGCCCTTCGACAGCGTCATATTTATAAAATCATGGATCCGCCACTGTGACGTCATACACCGTACCCTTCCCCATATTCCGTTCCCTCACTGGTCCACGCTGATTGGTCGATACGTTTTGACAGCAGTAGGCAGCAGCAGTCAGCCCGTCAGCAGGCGTCGTGAACAAGGCTCCGGCATTGGATGCGGTCTCAGCCAAACGCCATTGGCGAGGGGGGTCTCCCCCCTGAGTATCTTCCGAACCAATAGCCGCAGCGAGACGCACAAAGCGACAATCAAAATATATCAATGAGACGCATCCATAGCACACACGAAATTGTCAAAATAAGGTCAGATCCCAGGCCACGGTCAGGTCAAAGATAAAATTGAGATATTTCAGTTTTTGGGTCATATTTTCCATCCAAAGCTTTAGATTGCGACTATTATCGCACAAATTGCTCTCAAAGGTATAATACATATCCCACATAAGAAAAAGTGAAATTGTAAGAAAGATCAAGGTCATGGTCAGGTCAAAAAAGGTCACAGGTTTACGAAAGCCATGCGACACATGTTGTATGGGCTATTTAAAACGTATAATTCGAAAGTAGCAGTCATTTTTATAACCTGACGCCATGTTATATCATGTTATATGTCATGTTATGTTATATGTTATATGTTATATGTCATGTTATATGTCAAGGTCATGTCAAATAACGTTAACATTTTAAATTGATAAATATAAGTAAAAAGGCATGTGTCTAGACGAGTTTTGTCTCAGAAATACAATGCTGGTATATATTTGTTTTTATCTGGTCACTAAAAGCCAAAAAACGCAATTTCACAATATGACGTCATACTTAGGGAGCAATAAGTCAGTCAAAAATATAATATTATTTTTTAATTTGGCTTGGGTATTGTCCACATGTGATTCTTCTACATATCTTCCGGTGTTTTGAAAATGTTTGAAAATGTAGATTTTGAGGGCATTTACATTTTTGTTGTTGAACTTTTGGGAGTAAAAAAAAAAATGTAAAACATCCGAGATAACCATTTTGTAGCCCTTTCAATTGGCTATCTTTGGAAGTTTTTCGATTGCATGTTTCTTCAAATATGGCATTTGTACGGCCTGCTAAATTTGTGCTGATTTTTGTGTCAAACTCGTGTGTAGTGACGGCACTAAATTCGCTATATTTCGAACAAATTTCGACGACATTTCTATATTTTAGCACAGAAGACGTATAATGGATGTCGAAGAAGTTACCTGAAGTGGCATGTTTATAGCACTATTAGTTTTTGAGCTATTGTGAAAGTCCGTCCGGGGGGGGGCGAAACCCCCAGCCAATGGCGGGTTAACCCTATTTGTAACAGGCTCCTGGCTACCCCTATTTGTAACATGGGGTTGGATTCCGCCCCCCCCCCCCCCCCCCCGAGATCTCGAGATCTACCAGTCTGATTTCAAAAATCAAACGGCATATCATTCCCCTCAACACGATCTAAATTTCTAAGAAATCAAAAAAATCCGAAATTGTTGATGGGGGGGGACAACAAGTGGGCAAAAACTACACATTTTAGAGGTATTTGTGATCCAACACAGCTGTCATGTTTATCAACCGATTTTAATGCAACGAATGGAGATCGATAGAGCGTTAATTGGAAATTAATATGTAGCGGTGAATTTGGAAAATTCAAAAATCATAGGCGTGTGCAGGTTCCTCAATATGGGGGTGAAGTAAATGCGTAATAAAATCATTTGTTATGTTTTTTTTTTATAAATGAAATGGTGTGTTATTGTGGCATTAGACAAAATAGTTATTAAACATATTTTTGGCCATAGGCGGTACCAGTGGCCTTTTTCATAAAGGTTTGGTAGTACAATTTTGTAGTATAGTTGTAAGATTGTGTAGTAAAGTTGTAAAATTGTGTTTCATAAAGCAAAAACTACTACTCAATACACTCGAGACTTTACAACTTTACAACTCTACTATGTTACTACTAATTAGTAAGCAAATTGACGCGTTCTGTTTCATAATGGTCAGCTGATTTTCCGACGGTAGTAGAATTGTTAAAAAAAAATTACAACTCTACTACCAAATAAACACATGCTCCTTTCCGTAGTAAAAACTTATGGACCAGCCAATCTTTATCTCGCCCTATACCTACCACTAAAATTAGATTCTCTGACGATTCTCTGATAAAATTAGATTATCTGACGACCCGACCCCCCCCCCCCCCCCCTCCCCCCAGTCAACAACATATGTCTGAGTAGCGAAAATGGCTTCTACCAACGACGTGCCCCCTCCCCCCCCCCCTGATACAAATCCTAACCATGTGCCAGGGGAGGGGATCGCCGATTAACGAAACTGTCTCAGTATCTGAATACAAAATAGTAGAATCAGGGTACTTTGATATGCATTCTCTATAGGCACGCAAAGTCTTTCACAATTTTCGTTATCCTCAATAGACAATTATTCCAAATCAATTGTTTTACTTACATGGCAAATAAATTATCACATTTCACAACCAAACTACGGACGAAAACCTATTAGGAAAATAATTCACAATCATGTGTAAGATGAATCTTAGAATATGCTCACCTCCTTCCTCTCTCGGATTTCTTTAAACAGCGCTGTCTTCTTTGTCCGCTTCAGCGTATTAGGTTTGATAGTAGATAGTAGTACTTAGCAATTAGAGTTGCCACTTTTCAGGCCTGTGACTACCCGCGCCGCGCCGCAAACACTGTTCAACTACCCACCACTACCCACGTGCTCAAATAAGCTGTCAACTACGTGCCCCCTCCCCCCCCCCCTGATACAAATCCTAACCATGTGCCGGGGGGGGGGTCGCCGATTAACGAAACTGTCTCAGTATCTGAATAAAAAAAGTAGAATCAGGGTACTTTGATATGCATTCTCTATAGGCACGCAAAGTCTTTCACAATTTTCGTTATCCTCAATAGACAATTATTCCAAATCAATTGTTTTACTTACATGGCAAATCAATTATCACATTTCACAACCAAACTACGGACGTCCGCCCCTATAGCTCAGTGGGAGAGCGCTGGACTTCTGACCTATCCCGGTAGTGGCAGCCCGGGTTCGAGTCGCTTCGGCGCTCGCTGTTTGCTCCTGACTGGGATGGCCTGCGGCCGGTGGCAGCGGTCGCACTCAAGGTCAGGTGACGTGAGTGAGCGGGGCGGACCGTGTCCAGGTATGTCGGGCACGTAAAACTTTCATCTCTAAATTCTGCCGGCCAACAGGAATTGCGCGATCGGGTGGTGAGGTCAGGACCTGCGCAACAAGCTCCGCTTAGCATGGGTCCTGGCCTCGAAAATACATCCATACAAAACATTCGGACTAAATTTATTATTAAAAAAAAACTACCCACAACTACCCTCAACATAAATTGTACTATTTTTGGATTGAATCAAATTAAAAGCAAAAACCGTTAAATTATGCAAATTCATGCAATAAACTTGAATGCTATTGCTGAAATGTAAGCGCATTCACTGAAATACGAGTTAAAACTTTCCTTTTTTGAAAAGTTGAAAATTCTGCTACCCGCCAACTATCCACTTCATCCAAATGATTGCTTGTGCTACCCACAGCTACCCACGTGGGTAGTAACTACCCACGTCTTATGGGTAAGCGGGTAGAAAAGTGCAATTTAGCAATTTAATTAGCAATTTAATATAACGGAAAGTGAATGAAATACAAAGCGACAAGAAACCAAAGCAAACTCAATTCGCGGTACATCACACTGTTTATTTCATTTGTGCAGCAATCCAAGGTCATATCCTTTTGTAATGTTCTTGACTACTACCTTTTAAGTTTGGCTATTTTAAATTGTTTCGTTTGTTCTTTAGGTTTGTTGTTTTCGTTTTCATACAATGATATATTTCCTTTGTTAAATATCAGAATGCTTTTTCGTATTTCGTTTCATTTTTACCAATATATCACAGCAATTTATAAAGTCCTTGTTTTGTCATTCACGCAGCAGATCATGCCATTTTTACTAATCTACAACAATACAAAGTACTACGCTTTATGAAACACGCGACAGTAGAAAGTAGTAAACTTGAAACTACAATTCTACTACAGTAGTAAGATTGTGAAAATTATTTATGAGAAAGGCCACTGGTCAGTGAAAAAGAGAGGTCAAATAGGAAAAAATGGTAACCGCAGGCAAGTTGCTACCCAGTACTATAAATAAGTTACTGATCGTAGATAGTTCCTTTTTGCATGTTGTACTTCATCATTTTTTTAGGGAAACATAATATTGTTAACCTCAGGGTCACCGATAACGTCACAGGTCAGGTCAAGTGTAAAATGTTTGACCGTTCCAAAAGGTCTCGATGGATGGAATTGTCGCGCAAAGTTGCGATATTAAACGCATAAGCTGTCGATACATCGGTATGATTCGTGTGTCTGACACTTCTAAGTACCTTTCTAAGCTGTTTATGACCTTGGGTCAGGTCAAGGTCATCCAAGGTCACGAGGTTAAACTGCAGACTACGGTCATTAGGCGTTGTAACACATGTTTATTGGTTTGTTGTTCGTCTAGAACGCGAAAAATGACCTCAGAACATTGTTTGTTCCATATAAATAGAAGTGAAAAGCAAAAACGGAAATTCATTTTTTATGCATAGTAATGCAGTGAGAGGTGGTCGATTTTTGTTATTTAAAGGTCATAAGTCAGTCATTAGTCATTTTTAAAGATATCGACTTCAAATTTGGTACACATATTCACCGAACACGTGAACACATATATTCCGGTTTTGGGGTAATTAAAATTTATTTGTTGACAATTTTGTAAAAACAAAAACAAAATGTATTTGGATTTCTCAAAATTTTGAATAAAAAACTCAAAACTCCGAGATGTCAGTTGGATTGCCCGGTCTATTGTCAGTAATTTGATTTAAGACAATTTAATTTATCTCAAACATTGTACTTTTGACAGCGTTTTTTGCAAACCATTATTTTTCAACCATAACCGAAGAACATGATGTCACTCTGACGTCATTCCCCGTTGACCTATCACAAGCTCATCTTTTTACTTTGGCCAACATATGTAGAATTTATGTGAAAGAAGGTACTACAAGTTTGGTGACAATATTGGTGTTAGTTTAGAAGTTATTGCAAAATAATGGGAGGGGGAGGGGGCAAAAAATATCCCCCCCCAGTAAGTCGCGGGTTTAAGGCCAATCATTTTACCATAACGGTTCATTTGCGCCACCAATGAGTATCATATTTGGAATCAGCACATCTAAAAGCCGCAGGGAAACCATAATAAAATAATATCTATAAAAACAAAAAACCGACAAAACGCATGAATACCACCACTGTCTTGTGATCTGCGTCTGAAACGCCTGAGGGCACATAGTGGCATGATAAAGACCCAGAGAGAGGGTCATGCTCATGCCAATGTGATGCGTCACGAAATTTTGGGATTCAGAAAACAAACATAAGATAAAGCCAAGGGACATACCTGAAAGTTGCGTCAGTTCTTTTCCTGCCAGCCGTCCCCTTTTTCCGGTCGTACAACATAGACAACAACATAGACACTGCACTGCGCCCTAAGACCCCAGAACGCCACCGATACATGCACTGTACTGCAGTACTGCCTTCATCAATGTACCGCCTCCATGAACCACTCGCGAACAACTGATAACTTGTGCCCTCTCATGGGTGGCGGCCCGGCGCACAGTGTGGCCAAACGCAAGTTTAGACTGAATTTATTCGTAGTGCTTTTCGGGTTTGCTGAAAATGGTGCCAGATGACTTTTAGCGACACAATTGCTACTAACTAAGCTTTCTGCAACAAGTTGCCCAATTCGTGAAAGACTATCATGGTTTCTATGTTAATATCATTGGTAATGAATGGGTAGCAACTATCGAATGGTTGACGACCGTTATAAAATGATAAAGGAGTTTCGGAATTTGTTTTACAACCAGTGTTTTGCAGTTTATTTGCTGTTTCCTGATCCATCAGTGGATTGAAAAAGACAAGGAGAACAGCCATGTCCCTTTGTCACTGGCACAACATGACAGTAAGACGGATCTGACCATCACACGACCAGTTCTTACGACCTACTCGGCGCATATTGTTGCTGCTGGCTCCGGCACTGTTGCTGTCGCTGTCAGCACCGACGGAGCCTGCCCCGTTCCCCTCTCCAGTTGCGGCTCCGGCTCCGCCTACGACAGTGGCGCCAAGGTCTCCGGTACCATGCCGGCTGACGTAGAGTCGTCAGCGCCGCTGCAGGCCCAGGCTGCTGATGAACGGGTCGCTGGCCACCATCAGATACCCGAAGAGGTCGGTCATCGCGTGCAGACGCGAGTCCTTCCGCGTGTGGCACAGCCTGTACTGGCGGAGGCGCTTGTTCGAAGCTTCGGCAGCTTCCCACGACATCATCCCGATGGGCAGGTGACTGACATCTACCACAGCTGCCGAATGCGACAGGAGCTTGTGCAACGTGGTGGACATCGGATGCCACCTGTACAAGGCGACATATCGCTCAGCCCTTTGCTGGCAGTAGCTGGAGAGTGCGTCGGTGTCCAGCTTGTGGAAGCAGCCGACGGCCTGCAGGATCGTGTTGATCCGGTTGACCAGCTGCTGTTCGACTCCGGTGCAGGCTGCGAAGTCGGCTGGCGAGCGGAAGGCGTGGCGGGCGTTGTTTCCGTCATTGGATTTCCCACCTCTTCCCTCCCGCAGCTCGCCGACTCGGAGCCCCATTCGCGTCCTGAAGGCCTCTTTTACCTCGTTCTGCCACTGCTGGTGGTGCTCCTTGCTCTTGTTTCCGTCTGGAAGCCGGTAGCTCAGGTAGAGGAGTCAATCAAAGCACCGAATCCAACAGTGCAGCGTGCTCAGGTCATTTTCCAGGTTGATGACGGGCTGCGTGGTGACAGCTGCCAGGTCGTTTAAGCTCTTCAGCGTGAGACCACACTTACTGCAGCGCTGCGATGAGGCGATTGCCGGAAGTGACTGCACGATCCGTCAAGAATGACCAATTGCCATCAGTTATATATTATGCGTCAGAAAGACATTCACAGTCATTGTTAGCTGCATCCAGTGGCGTAACAAGCGCAGGGTGGGGTTAATCTGACCTCCCATGAGGTAGGCCCGAGCCTGTCGGCGCCGCCACAAGCTGGGTCGGGTCACGCCAGCCAGGCCGCCGCGACAAGTTCAGAGCTAAATGAGCGGCGGGGGGCAGGTGGTGGCAAGAAAATCTTATTCGCTCCTATTCAGAAAAATACGCTGAATGCAGTCGTAGCTAATTTTTCTTGAGGCTTCTTGAGTCTCGTTTTGTTTTTCTATTTATTTTCAAAGGACTTTTTTTTTAAAACGTCACATGTGTGGTGGTCCTATTTAAGCAAGCTTAATTCCAAAGTGGTTCACAGAAAACGCATTATAACAACTTCAATATATTCCTCACTAGTTCTTGCATCTGTTGATACCTCATTTTCCTAAATTATGTGCCGGGAACACAGCGCCTACCCGCGTTGAAAACAGGGAACATTTTCCGCGCTACACAGCTTGTTTTGAGGAAACAGTGCATGAGTGCACTTTGGAAAATAATGATATCCCTAAAACGTTAAAATAGCACACAAATATACGTCAAACTATACACTTTGGACAATTTCCTATCTATTGAGGGGCATCGTAAGCATAAATTCAGAAACCAGGTTTTTGAATAAATGCTGGCTAAACCAGCATTTGGCCATACTGTGCGCCGGCGAGCCAGTCCGGCGGTGCGGACAGAGGTCGAGCCCGGGTCGGGCCCGCACCATAATAACCGACGACTGCGAGCCCGTTTCATATATACTCTACGAGGAAAACGGCAACCTTTTCATGTATATTTAAACACTCATGGGCGGATCCAGGGGGGGGGGGGCAAAGGGGCCATGGCCCCCAAACTGCATGAAATTTGCGCAAAATTGACACATTTCTTGATAAAGAAGAAAATCTAAGCAACTTTCACTAACGAAAGTTTGCTTTAAATCAGCTATCAATGCATAAGCAAGCGAAATTCGATGAGTTTTCAGAACTATGTGCAACTTTTTTGGATTGTGCCCACAAACCACCCGTTCTGGATCTGCCTTTTTAAACACTGCACTACAAGACAATGGATGAAAATGTATACTCATGCTCCAGATACTCTTGCTCATGCCCCAAATACCTCGATATTCCAAACACCTCCAAAAGGAACTTAAACATTCGTCCGCCTTTTACACAAAATCAAATATTCCCAAGATCAGTCTTGTTAAGAAATTTTGTTTGCCACATCGTGCATTTTGATACGACCACCAGTTTGGAAGATACCACCCAGGGCCAACCATTGCCCCCGTTAGTTCATGCTGTTCGGCTGAGACGCCAGTCAACGGCGGATTAAAATCTGTTTCAAATTTCGCTGTTTCAGCGCGGACTTCACCTTGCAGCATATTTAGGGATCACGCAATCAGGGGCGGATACAGAAAATCTGCAAGAGAGGGGTCATCAATTGCAGTGGTGCCCCTACCTATACCCAAATCTGAAAACTCAACGGATTTGGTCCACTATATTTTGAGGGTGCCCCTATTTCAGCATTTGTATTTGTATTGACAACGTTGGCTTTCGGTAGTTGCAATATCAGTCGTACCCTTTCTATCATTTAAAGTGCCGCGGATGGTGCTAAATATATTAATTGTACAGCCAAGGGCGGCCCCTAGACGGCTGATGAAGAATTGACCAAGAGGGAAGTCGAGGTTCGTGACCAGGGGAGGGGGGGGGGGGGGGTTGGAGGCCGTTTTTTACGAGCAGTAAATCTTATGCATGTGTTAAACTAGTATTGCGCCGCGAAGCGGTGCCAAAATTTGAGGTTCTGCGCGGGTTGGAGAACTATTTTTTTTCTATTGGAACCAGCATGCAGGGTCAAAACGAGGAAATATGTCCGGAGTAAAAGGTGGCTTCAAAAGATATGTTGTCACTTCCCCCCCCCCCCCCCCTCCCCCAGTTAAGGCCAAAGGTGGAGCCATGGCCCCATAACCTCCCCCCCCCCCCCCCTGAGGCCGCCAGTGTGTACAGTCTATATTAGACCCTTTGTACTGGAAAAGAACACTGATTGATTTGCGCCGCGTAGCGACGCGGAATGTTTTGCTTTTCGGCATTTTTTTTGTCTGAATCACTGGGCCCTAAAAATTGAAAGGTTCTATAATCTATATGTATCAGCCCAAGGGGGCCCTCAGGGCCTCTCAAGTCCGATACGTTGTTGCCTCTGGCATAAAGGCACGTTGGTCCCCTTCATAGCCCAAGGGACGGGAGGCATGAAGGGACATTTTTTGCATAACTTAGCAATTTTAATTAGCATCATTTCGCGATTTTTTTCTTCTCCAGCGACCAATACTTGTGATTCCATGGTGGCACCAGACCATTGTTTTCCCTCCTGGATTCAAGGAGCCACAGTTACCCGGTGTCTCCCCCGCCCCACAGTGCCTCCTACCGTCACGATGGTACCCCTGGAACACCGGCGCGGTGGTGCCCCTGGTGCCCCGGCACGGTGGTGCCCCACGGCCCGGTGGTGCCCTCACGGCGCGGTGGTGCCCCCACGGTGCGGTGGTGCCCCCACGGTGCGGTGGTGCCCCACAGCCCAAGGGAGGGGGAGGGGGTATGACCCCCCTCCCTCCCCCCTCCCCAGATCCGTCACTGGACGCAATTGGTACCAGCTGCTCTTGTGAAACTTTTAAAGTAACTTTTCCCTGATCAACTTACCTACATGTTTCCCTGAAGCCTTGCATAAAGTTCCTATAACGTCGATGATAGTTTACTTTTTCTTGGTTGGGAACTATAGTGGAAAAGACGAATGCTTAAAACAAAGCTTAGCTAATAATAAACGTAGGGTATCCTATCAAGCAATATGACAAATATTTGCATGTTTTAATTTTTAAAAAAATTGCTACATGTGTACACAAATTGGGATATGAAGTTTTCCGATTATTCGATATTATATTATTTATATTTGTAATATCGATATACCTTGTGAAATCGCATCCAGATTCAATACTTAATACTTCTTACGAAATAGTTCTATAGCTTCATTCCAGCCAAGAAAATCATATTTTGTCAGCACGGATAACGACTCCAAATATGATAGCACCCAGCGCTTATAGTGGTGGAGCATCGACCACAGATTTGCACGGACGGGCTCGCTTCTGACCAATGCCTGACCATGCCCGAGAAGACCGGTACTTCTGTATGAAAAGGGCTAATGTGAAAAACGTTGCACGACATATGCAAGGTTCTCATGGTTTCAAATGGGCATTTGGGAAGTGCAATGTAGCAGCAGTAGAGCCTTGTTAGTGTGTGGCTGTTGGGCGTTGGTTGTGGTTATGAAGTGCGTCAGTCAGTGCCGTCGAGCAGGCGTTCCGGGGGCAAAATTGTCACAGTTTGGCTTCAATTACAGTTACAAGTAATATTCGAACCCGTCGCCGTTTACGCAAGGGTGAATGCCATCTGTTGTTCTTAAACGTGAATAGTCGTCGCAATAGTTGATCATAATAATAGCGACACATCATAAGTTATGGCGATACAGCTTGCAGCTTTAACTGAGAGGACTGCATTGCAAATTGTTTGTCAAAGAAACAGGAACCGAGAGGTTTGTTGATCGGGTGTTAGCACGTCGTTAACGTCACAATCATTAATATATTGGGAAGGTTAAGTTCAGATTTCTTTTAGCTGACGTTGTGTGATAGATATACTTGGTATACCATTAATTGTCAAATGTTAAATAATGCAATTTTAGCTTGCTTCGAGCTTTATTCTGGTAACCTTGGCATTGCACCAATGGAGAAATTCACCGACCTAGAAAAGCATATATTAGGGGTAACGCCTAACAGGAAGTAACACACCAATCGAGGCACACTTTCTTATCTACTTAATTCAATTATAAAACCACCATTGCAGGTAAGACTAAAAACAAACAGGGAAGTTCGTGAGGCTTACAACGGCCGGCAGTATGGCAGTCGGTTGCTCGATCTTCTTAGTAATTGCCAGCCAACATTATTGTCCTCTTTAAAGAACATATAAACTGGAATATATTGCAGGATCCCATTCTAATCGACCCCACAAATCGAAATGGAAGAGGAAATGGGGCATCATATCATGCATGCACACATTAATATTTACCACAAAACTTTGGGGCGAATGCGTGCTGCCAAATTCCGATACACCGAAGCTCACGAAATGTGGGACGTACCGAAACACTTGGTGAAACAAAATTTGGTTATGTGTGTCTTCCATGCATTTCGGCTGTATCCTCTTATATAGCATTGACACTGTAATTTATTCAAACCACAAAAGAGCATTTCGTCAAACACAAATTGCGGCCTTTGTGAAGAATGTCCACCTATAGATGCGTACGATATGTAATATGTATGCATTATGGTATGTGATATCTTCTAAAATAATTATTACACTTTTCATCCGCCTATAGCCTTGTTATCTTTATGTTGGAAGTCCACAATACACCTGTATGTGCATTGTGCAAGATAGTTCTTACACATCTTGGGCCCCATACAGGCAGATTCATGTATTCATGCATAATTGTGCATGTAATTCTATAAAAAGTGGTCTTATAATACCTCTGCGGTCAATTTTGGCCGAAAATATATTCCGTACCCGATCAGTCAACATAGTTATTCCTAAATTGGTATCACGCGGTCACACATGGACCCCCCCCCCCCCCCCCCCCCCTCCTCCCCACACACACACATCCCTACCCCACCCCGCCACAAACACACGAACACACATGCCCGCCAGCCACGTGAACAATGGCTGAGTGCAAATTTACCTCCACTTTCGCCGGCGCACAATGGCACCATTCGTCATCAGGCGCCACAGCCGACGGCCGGTGACGCTGGCACGGTGCCAAATGCCCTCGGCGGTGCGTGGACTAACGCCAGAGGGGGCGGGGCTGACCTCCAGCGGGTTATGCGACGTAATGAGACTCCCTGCTGCTCCGGTGGCAGTCTGAGCCATCACCTGCTGTGGGCCGCCGCGGTTAATGGGAGCGTGACAGGTGCCTAGTGCCTACTGTTTTGGAATGTCAAAACATATTTTTCATACGATAAGTAGCTATTGGTTTGATTGTTGGATACGATGAAATTCACATCTGGAGCCCTGTAGTTGAATTTTCACGTATATTGTTTTTGCTTATTTTGTTTGTGTTTTGATATCTATTAAACGATCGCAACTATAGTGATGTTTTGTAAAACGGTGCACATAAGACAATACTATTGCGGTCACGTCATAGAAAGACAAGTTTTGCACATCATATTCTTGCCACTGTTAACTTTACTAGAGGGATGTTTGCGCTATGCGCAATTTGATTTGTTATGCTATTGTGGGTGGGTGTGTGATAGAAGTTGTGGGTGTTGGTACGGCGATGGTGTGAGTGATGGTGTCGGTGTGTGCGATGGTGTTGGTGATCGCTTGGGTGATGTTGTGGGTGTGGACGATGGTGTTGTGGGTATGGGGAAGGTGACGGTGACGGTGACGGTGACGGTGACGGTGACGGTGACGGTGACGGTGACGGTGACGGTGACGGTGATGGTGAGAGTGGCGGTGACGGTGGGTGGTGTGGGTGGTGTGGTGTCGGCGGTGTCGGTGGTGTCGGTGTTGTCAGTGTTGTCGGTGTTATCGGTGTTGCCGGGCCGATAATTTCTCTACACATCTGTGTTTTCCCCGATTCCGTGCGACTTATGGTTGCCGAGATAGATAGATCACAAATATCGGGTAAGCTATACAATACTAACTAAGGGTTTGGAATTGATATGCGTCCATTTGGTATCCGCCGAACGGAGGTTGATTTTCTGCGTAGCATGCTTTCCATCGTTTATTTCACTACAAGTGGGGTGTAAATTTATATGGCCTGCAATTTACATAGCCGGAAAAAAATTGCCTTTTTGAACACTTCGGACGAATTGACTTTTGGAAACTTTTGAACCCTGGCCGGGATCGAACCGTCAACAACCCGCTCGCTAAGCAAGCGGGCTTTTCTATCCAAGAGACCACAGTCGCCTCTGTACTGGTCGGCGGCAACCGGGACGTCGACCGGCCGCGGTGGCGGGCGGGCGTTACACACCCTCGGCCATCTACACTCTGATTGGCCGACACATACGCAGTTCCTAGCGTCTGCCGCCAGGGCGGCCGCGGCGGCTGAGTCGGCGGGCCGGTGTCGAAACTGTGTATTTTCAATGGAGGAATCGACCGTTTTTGCACGCGGCGCCACGCACAAACGACGCAACCGACGATGATGGGACTAAAAGTTTCTGAATCCGATGCACCAGTCCAGTCGATTGTTTTTTGTCACGACGTTCCAAGTGCCTTAGTTCTGGAGCTATTAAACGCCAACCAGCAGACACCAGGTGAGGAAAGCGGTGTCAGCAGGAATGTCCATAGGCGTAAGACTGAAGCGCGTCGACAATAGGCTAGTGTTGAAGTAAGTCGACGATACTGCTTTTGTAATGTGGATTATGTGTAAGTTTTGTAGCTCTAAATTGATATCTTCGTCGAAAAATGGCCATCAAGCGTTGCGAGTTGGGGGACAGACGGTACTGTTCGGCTACTGCTATCAGCGCACACGAGCTATTTTGTCGAATTGCTATTGGCCGGCGCTAACGATAAGCTAGCAGTTTAATCGATAGTTGCGGTGCTTCTAGTATCTAGTAGCGGAAGCCCTCTGGAGTCTACCCGATAACTTTTTGCTTCCAGCATATTCCTGGAGTCTTTTTAATATCTCAGCAACTAGGGTGAATCTGTAGAAATTAAGTCATGGTTCAATTCAGAAAATTATGTTCTATAGACCGGTGTCAATAACCCCAAATAAGCGATGTGAGTAGGCACACTCCCTTTAATGTGGTCATGTCAGAAGGAATGGCCTGTTTTAAGGAAAAACACTGGGTGGGCAAAATGAGACGTAAACACCGACGTAAACTATCACACAAAGTAAAAAGAAGTAAGCATGACTCTGATGTGCTTTTTTTGCAAAACACCTCAAGCTATACCTACCATAGGTGTAAATATTTATTTGTATTGCCACGACGTACCTGCACCGTTTTTCGTAAGTAGGTCCAATTCCAATGTTTAAGCTCATGTTGTTTAGGTATGTACCTATACCGCAATGCTATTACAAACTACATGTTTGTATTTAATCACGGCTCACGTCAATCACGGCTTCAATAAACAGTGTGGGATCCAGTGGGCCATTTGGGGCCGTGTCCCCCAAAACGACTGGAGCAGACCGAAAACTGACACCTTTCCTTATTAAAAACCTTGGCTACTTTCACTTTACCTAGCGACCTAGCTTGCTGCTCTGTCGAGTTCCGTAACGGGCTGTTGCTCTATAGCGGAGGCGCGAGTTAGTTGGGCATGTTCTGCAGCTTAACCCTATTTGTAACAGGGGGGGGGGGCGGATTCCGCCCCCCCCCCCTCATGTTTTTCGCAGATATCTCCAGAACGGCTGGGAGCAGGCCCATGAAATTTTGGGACTTTTCATAGAATTGAACTCCGCATTTAGAGTCAAAATTTTGAGTTCTTAACCTGAACAGAGGCGGTTCCAGGGCACAGTTTTGGGTGGGTTCGGAGGCGACATTTGGCGAAAATACGGAAATGCGATCTTCACGGTTTCTTCCTAACTGCATCAAGTATGAAGGAGTTACATCGGCTTACCGTGATTGCAACAAGTGCAAATTAGATGATGTGAATGAAATATCATACAAAATTGCATGGCAGAGGCGGTTTCAGGGGCTTGAAAAGGGGGGGGGGGTTCCATGAAGTATTCAATGCTTGGCGGGAAGCCAATAGAGCAATGTAAGGGGCATTTATAGCTATCAAGATGTAAAAGATAGCTTCTGCTTCCATTATTTGCATAATTTATTACATATAGAGTTTCAGGGGCGTGTTCAGGAACATGAAAAGGGGGGTGACTGGCATGGTGATCACGATATGCCAGCGATAACGGCGCAATATACGTTTAGCTTATAATAATATATGCACATATAAGACTAGAAAAGGGATTTTTTTTCAGAGGCGCGCTCAGGAATGGAAAAAAGGGGGTCATATTATTGCAAGGAAACTAAGAGGCATGGGCGTACAATGACATAACATACTGCAGTTTTCGGATGAAACACGCACCACAGGCTACTCTACGAACGATTATAAGATAATAGGCGAGTCCAGGTAGGGTAAAAAGGGGTAAGCAATGTTAATTGAAGTTGTAAGTGAAATAGTCACTGTTGACTAGTTAGTATCATAATAGCGGATAATATACTTATCAAAAGGTCTTGCGCCGCCCTAGTTTGGATCCTGGATACGCCTATGATGAAGTACAACATGCAAAAAGGAACTATCTATGATCAGTAACATATTTATAGTGCTGGGTAGCAACTTGTCTGCGGTTAATATTTTCCCCAATTTTACCACCCTTTTTCACTAACCTGGTACCGCCTATGGCAAAAAATATGATTTATAACTGTTTTTCTAATGTCTCAATCACATATCATTTCATTTATAAAAAAACATCAAAAAATGGTTTTATTACGCATTTAATTCACCCCCATATTGAGTGACCTGCACACGCCTATGATTTTTGAATTTTCAAACTTCACCGTCATATATCAATTAAGGATTCAATCTCTATTGATTCCTATTAATTGTTTTAAAATCGGTCGATAAACATGAAAGCTATGTTGGATCAAAATACCACTAAAATTTGTAGTTTTTGCCCCCCTGTTGCCCCCCTATCCCAAATTTATATTCATTTTTTTATTTATAAATTTAGATCGTGTTGAGGGGAACCAAACACTGCTTAATTTTTGAAAATCGGACGGGTAGATCTCGAGATCTCCGGGGGGGGGGGGCGGAATCCGCCCCCCCCCCCCTGTTACAAATAGGGGTAGCCAGGAGCCTGTTACAAATAGGGTTAAATCGGTATAATTGGAGTATGGGAAAATATGCATGTGTATTTTATGTCGTTGCATAGCCAATTTCAGTAAATTTAATCCCATTTTTGTTTAATGATTGGATTCCAGAAGTCCAGTCGTGCGCTCAGCAGAGCTTGGTGCCCAATGCGCAGGCCCAGACCCAATTATCATATTGCGCCTTCACGACACAAATTATACATGTGAGCCGGCATAATTAAGAAGCGAAAGTTTGACGTGCCCAAACACACCTGGACACGGTCTGTCCCGCTCTCTGACGCCAGCTGACCTTGGACGCGACCGCTGCCGCCGACTGCAGATCATCCTATGTCAAAGGCAAATAGCGAGCGGTGAATCGCCCCGAACCAGGCCTGCCACACTGGGTGAGGTCTGCAGATACTCTCCCGACTGAGCTACAGGGGTGGACCTTAATCCCTGCAGTTTATAAAAGAGCACAAAGTTGAACAGGACTGAATGCATCTGCACGGTGCTATACTCAGTCAAAGCAACCAGCCTCGGATGGCCCAACTTATCCCGGGGCGTGATTAATTGGGCCAATAGGTGGGGCAAGCAGGTGCGCTAAATACAGTTTAGTTTGATGTACGCAGGTATTCAATTTCTTTACTCGTATTTCTGATGTTCCTATTCACCAAAACAAGGTAGGGGAAGGTGGGGTTAGATAAGTCACTATTTTCTCTGAGAAGATTGCGGACATCACAATTAAGAGAACCAAGTTTTTGGTATAATGTAATAGTTTGTTCCTTTGGGCATGCCATGGTGCTGCAACGATTTTCACAAAACTCATGTTTATGCTAAAATGACACAAAATAAAATGTTACGTATTGCTAAACTTACTCACGTTGGGCACGCAGAGAATGAAGAGGCCGAAACTCAAGGGTGACTTATTTAATTTCTTATGTACAGTATACAATATACATCTATTTTATTCCTAACGTAGGTATACCACTTTTGCGACCATAAAATAACCTCATATTTGTATTTATCTCGGGGGGGGGGGGGGCACCAAACGGAGATTAAGAGGGGGTGGGGGCAAGTTGCCTCGCTTGAAACCTGAAATGATGAGTTTCATCATGATAGAGTGCTTTGGGAAATGGCTCAACTCAACATAATTTCACCGGTGTACCCCCGGCGAAAATGACCCATCTTACCCCATGCCGGTGACCATAATGAACAAGTTTCATGTCGCGCAACCATATTATTTTTTGAAACTTTTACTATGATTTTTTTTGATAAAAAAGACGATGGTGATGTTAATTTTGCTTTTAAAAAAAAGTTGCATAAACACTATACAAAACTAATTATTCAATGTATACGTGTTGGCCTCTGATTGGTCATAATCGTGTGACGTCACACATGATGGTTCAAGGCGAGCGGGTATTTTTTTTTTTTCTTCGGAGATTCAGCTTATGATTAGTGGATGTAGTGGTAAAAATGGACGGAAAAGGGAGATAGTACTATTGTTTCGTTCCGAAATGTAAAACGCAACAATAACTTCGCCAAATGCGGTATTAATCGGCCTTCCAATGTCAAACAAGAAACGAAAGCTGTGGTCCGCTGCGTCTCACAGAAGTGGTCCTATTTCCGTGGCCACGCAGAAGTGGCCCTATTGCCCTATACAAGCTCCCAAGTATACACTATGCATATAAACACCTACCTCGCATAATGCCAACTAGCTGTTGATTGCTTGGCAAGCCAAGCACTTTTCCGTGTGCTTCAGCATACCAAGTTTTGACAACCTGTGACATCACTCACAAATTCCAATCAGCTGGACGGTTAAACTGTTTCTCGGATTTAACGCGTCGCCGCAGTACAGCTGCAAATGTCATGGTCACCCAGACCATTACGTAGCGGTATTTAACGACCCAAGTACTACTGTTGATTATATTATAGCTAAAGAAGTATTAGCCGTTTTCACGAAGGATTATTGCGCTGAAAAGTTTCTGATATATTCTGATAGTTTTGAAAAACTACACAACTTTTACATGCGATTTTTGGCTAGAAATGTCCCCCATAATTTTGTAATATGTTGGTAAGAATAAAATATGTTGACACAATTGCGGTTTGGTGGTAATAAGCAAGATAAGTATTGATAGAATATTCCTGAAACTTCCTGAATCTTCCTGAAACTTTCAGGAAGATTCTATCAATATTTATCTTGCTTATTACCACCAAACCGCAATTTTGTCAACATTTTTTATTCTTACCCACATATTACAAAATTATGAGGGACATTTCTAGCCAAAAATCGCATGTAAAAGTTGTGTAGTTTTTCGAACCTTTCAGAATCTTTCGGAAACTTTTCAGCGCAATAATCCTTCGTGGAAACGGCTATTATTCAAGCTATGTTGTTACATTATTGTTTTGGCTTGTGCTAGCATTGCTTTCTGTAAAAAGAAAGGCCAACAAGAGCAAATGACTTCTTACCTAAATACATACTAACATGAGTCATGAGTATACTCGAACGGATTATGTGAAACCGTCCATGCTTTTCAGTTTGTATTCTTTATTCAGATCTGGTCAAAGCCTATAAGACTTCCTCAGAGCTATTTCATCTAAGTTCTAACACTCATGCAACAGCTTTTCGTCAAACATGAAACATTTCATTTTGAGAACAGCGTCGCTGGCGCCACCATGCCTTTTTGATTGACAAAACTAACCATATGGATACCCACCAGTAACCAGCCTAGGCTATACGTTGGGGTGAAGTGAGACACTATATGAGCTCTTGTTATGCTTACAAATGATTGGCAACGGGAAATCAAGACTCCACATATCACCAAATCGGTTTTGTCCGCCCTGTACCTCAGTGGGGAGAGCGCTGGGTTATTGAACTGACCCGGTATGGCAGGCCGGGATCGAGTCGCTTCGGCGCTCGCTATTTGCCCCTGGCTGGGATGGCCTGCGGCAGGTGGCAGCGGCCGCGTGCAAGGACAGATGACGTCAGAGGGAGGAGCGGACCGTGTGTGTCTAACTCGTATGTCGGGCACGTACAACTTTCGCTTTAAATTTTACCGGCTGCCAGGAATTGCGCGATCGCGGTTGGTGGGGTCTGGACCTATGCAACAAGACCTGCTTGATGTGGGTCCTGGCCTCAGTAGTCCATCCATTCGAAATATTCGAATTAAATTTATTAATCAAAACATTAAGAAACATTTTTTAAGCGAGGTATAATTATCCGCGGTAAGCGTAATCTTAAAAAGGATCGCACCTTATGTGCAACTATCACGTTCGAAGTATTCGGACCGCACCGAGCCGCGTGCGGCAACAACCGAGTCGGGCCAAAGTAACTAGTGACATCACGCTAATCTTGAGCGACTGGGGTGCCAAAATCCCCGGATGATTCTACCTCTCTTGTACGGCTTTGGCCTGGCCTCAGGATGGTACCTAACTAGAGTGCGATGCCTGGCCTACATGGGGGGCATAGTCAGGCATCCTAATTTACATTTACAATAGAACACGAGAAGATGGTGTGCTCTGATTGTTCATCTGTGTTGCATAGAGGCAACGAGACGCCTCAACAGTACATGAGTGTCATAATCGCAGGCATCTACGAGGTCACAGGGGCGTGACCTCGTAAAAGGGGTGTGACTTGTCCAACTCGTCGTATAGGCGTCGCCGCCCGTGCTCTATGACGTGGACGTCTCCGGCACCGAGAGTACCTTGGACTAGGGTGAGGCGCCTCCCGGAGGGGCATCTTACGCTGGCACAGAGGCGGTCGCCCCCAGCCGTCATCCTCCCCCCCCCATTTTTACCGTCCCCTTCCCGCCAGATAACCTCCTGCTTGAGTAACCCTCCGCATTTCCTGTTCAGGTGATGACATGTCGCTGCACCTGCTGCACATCTGATGTATTTATAAACGCATGCACACTGTGACCTCGTGATTGATATCTAACAGCGGCAGGCCCACGCTCACCATCAGTGTGACCGTTAGGGCATGGCCATCGCGGCGGGTTGGGTCACCATGGCTATTGGTTACCGTGGTCACCACGTGCTTCACCAGGGTGGGAGGGGGCAATCAAAGCAACTTGCCCTCCAACTTCCGACTGGTCAGGTGACCTAAGGTCTTGTCTATTTCGGGTCCTTCGCATTAAAAGATAATGGGAAATATTTTAAATGCGTGCGTGTAAGTGCACATGGAATAGCTGAACTTGAAGAATTTTCGTCTTTCTCACTATTTTTTTTGTGGCTACCTAGTGCACTCACAATAAATAAGCACCCGCGCAGGGTGTTGACACCCCTACACGGTGTGATGCCTTCACAACCTAAAATACATCGCCTGACAGGTGTTTTGTTTAGCACTCAGGGAGGTGTAACGGAAAACCCGTGATCGTCGCTGCATGGGGTGTAGAGGGTACACCCCCGCATGAGTATTTCCAGACGTCTACACCCCAAGCAGCGGTGACGTTACACCTCTCTCAGTGGTAGACGAAGTCTCGTAATACACCCGGCTGATGGGTAAATCTACACCACCAGCATGAGTATTGCGACACCTCTAATGCGAACGAACTCATGATATAGGCGGCAGGTGTATTGGACACCAACACAGCGGGCAGGTGTCCGTGAACACCTGAACAGTGAGTATGGAACACACCATGCAATGGTGGTCCGGCACCAACACACCACGCAGGTGTCTGTCATGTGTCAACACGCCAAGGTTCCTCACCGTGGGGCCCTCACGGATCGTATCCTCGCGAAATCGAATGGAGATCGGGACCTAGCCACGCCAATTCTGACGCGAGCCAAATACGATAAGTTCGGTTTTGCCGGTGTTGACCTTCAAACCGTGGGAGTGGAACCAGGCATTTCAAGAATTTAAAACCTGTTCCATGGTAACAATAAGCTGAGGGAGGGAGTCTGTTTTGCCAGAGAGTAGAATTTGGGTGTCGTCAGCGTACTGCACCACGTGCGCCTCAGGGGCAAACAGGGGAGGTCGTGGGCGAAAATCTTGAAAATGAGCGGGAAAAGTGAGGAACCTTGGAAAATACCGATAGGATTGGGGAGAGGACTGGAAAGGAGTCGGTTTCCCCGCCCCCCCCCCCCCCCCCCCCCCCAGTTGTGCAAACAGATTGAGTATGGCCACGGAGATAAGAGGAAAACCAGGTCGGATCGATACAATAGGCTTGAAGTTTGGAAAGCAGCTTTGAGTGGTCGATGACGTCAAAGCATTTGGAAAGGTCGAGAAGACAGAGAAGAGTGAGTTCCTGGCGGTCGGTAGCAGAAAGGATGTGGTCGGATACAGTAAATAGCGCATTTTCTGTGGATAGGCTGGAGCGGAAACCGTTCTGGGAAGACGAAAAGATGATTTTCAGACATATAGGAGTACAGCTGCTGTTGAGCAACTTTTTCCACAAGCTTGGGAAAGGCAGGGACGATGGAGATAGGACGAAAGTTGGACGCTTCGGAAGGGCTGCCGGATTGTTGGATAGGGTGAACGGTGGAGTGCTTCCAGGACGCGGGAAATTCTCAGGTTGTGAGACAGGTGTTAACAAGATAGAGAAGGACGTGACCAATGACATCAAAACACAGCCTGATAATCCCGATACTAACACCGTCAGAGTCAGTGGCAGAAGTGTTTTTCATAAGAAAGAGAACAGACCAGAGAGCCTGAAGTGAGATAGGTTCCAGTGAGAAGGCACAGGCACCCACCCTCGGTAGCCTGCAAGGAAGACGAAGGGCTCGGACCTCGCCCGCGACTCGAGGCCCTACCCCTACAAAGTACTCGTTCAGCTCGTTGGGGTGGCCTCAGGCGCAACTCGCTGAGTGAACCTTTTGCCCTCGATCACCTGACGCACGTTGCGAAAGATGGAGGCCGGACCCTGCTCCTCACCCGGCTGGAAATGTCGTTTCTGACATCTCATCTGATGACTCACCACTGCTTACGGGCACATGTCGGCGGGGATGGCCCGCACTGCAGCTCCCACGGCTCTCTTTAGTTGCTTCCTGGTCTGGAGATTCTTCTTAAACACCTATAACTATTGTAGGTACCTCCACAAGAAGTAGTCAAGAGGGCTCAGATCCGGAGGCTGCCCTCACTGAAACACTGCTCCAGAAACCACTTGAAAAATTCGACCGTGCCCTGATCTAGATCATCCCTAGGATCCATTTGGCTGTAGCGATCCGTTAAAATGTCTTTGAACTTCCGTTAAGATGATTGATTTTGGTCACAAGGTAGAATTCCACAATTTTAGTTGTATGCTTGTTTCTGTAAATCCGCGTGATTACAAATTAAATAACATCTGATTAAATTCACCGTTTCACGTGCTTTAATTTGCATGCGATAATGGGGCTGGGGACAATTTTGTAAGGTATCAATTTTTGGGGTTCATAAAAATAAGAATAATTTTGCATAATGTAAATATTTTTATTATTATACAAAAAAAAGCGAAATCAACAAAAACAATGATTAAAAACTAAAACAATTAAGCTCATGTCTTTGTAGTTGTGACGTCACGACCATAGTGAAAATCAAAAGTGCCGTCACAAATCACGAGTGTTGTGACGTCACAAGCAAAATCAAGAATGTTTTTTTTAAATATGAGAAGTTAAGAGGAAGTTTTAGGACAGAAGACGGTCTAAGATGTGTGTGTGTGTGTGTGTGTGTGTGTGTGTGTGTGTGTGTGTGTGTGTGTGTGTGTGTGTGTGTGTGTGTGTGTGTGTGTGTGTGTGTGTGTGTGTGTGTGTGTGTGTGTGTGTGTGTGTGTGTGTGTGTGTGTGTGTGTGTGTGTGTGTGTGTGTGTGTGTGTGTGTGTGTGTGTGTGTGTGTGTGTGTGTGTGTGTGTGTGTGTGTGTGTGTGTGTGTGTGTGTGTGTGTGTGTGTGTGTGTGTGTGTGTGTGTGTGTGTGTGTGTGTGTGTGTGTGTGTGTGTGTGTGTGTGTGTGTGTGTGTGTGTGTGTGTGTGTGTGTGTGTGTGTGTGTGTGTGTGTGTGTGTGTGTGTGTGTGTGTGTGTGTGTGTGTGTGTGTGTGTGTGTGTGTGTGTGTGTGTGTGTGTGTGTGTGTGTGTGTGTGTGTGTGTGTGTGTGTGTGTGTGTGTGTGTGTGTGTGTGTGTGTGTGTGTGTGTGTGTGTGTGTGTGTGTGTGTGTTGTGTGTGTGTGTGTGTGTGTGTGTGTGTGTGTGTGTGTGTGTGTGTGTGTGTGTGTGTGTGTGTGTGTGTGTGTGTGTGTGTGTGTGTGTGTGTGTGTGTGTGTGTGTGTGTGTGTGTGTGTGTGTGTGTGTGTGTGTGTGTGTGTGTGTGTGTGTGTGTGTGTGTGTGTGTGTGTGTGTGTGTGTGTGTGTGTGTGTGTGTGTGTGTGTGTGTGTGTGTGTGTGTGTGTGTGTGTGTGTGTGTGTGTGTGTGTGTGTGTGTGTGTGTGTGTGTGTGTGTGTGTGTGTGTGTGTGTGTGTGTGTGTGTGTGTGTGTGTGTGTGTGTGTGTGTGTGTGTGTGTGTGTGTGTGTGTGTGTGTGTGTGTGTGTGTGTGTGTGTGTGTGTGTGTGTGTGTGTGTGTGTGTGTGTGTGTGTGTGTGTGTGGGTGTGGGTGTGTGTGTGTGTGTGTGTGTGTGTGTGTGTGTGTGTGTGTGTGTGTGTGTGTGTGTGTGTGTGTGTGTGTGTGTGTGTGTGTGTGTGTGTGTGTGTGTGTGTGTGTGTGTGTGTGTGTGTGTGTGTGTGTGTGTGTGTGTGTGTGTGTGTGTGTGTGTGTGTGTGTGTGTGTGTGTGTGTGTGTGTGTGTGTGTGTGTGTGTGTGTGTGTGTGTGTGTGTGTGTGTGTGTGTGTGTGTGTGTGTGTGTGTGTGTGTGTGTGTGTGTGTGTGTGTGTGTGTGTGTGTGTGTGTGTGTGTGTGTGTGTGTGTGTGTGTGTGTGTGTGTGTGTGTGTGTGTGTGTGTGTGTGGTGTGTGTGTGTGTGTGTGTGTGTGTGTGTGTGTGTGTGTGTGTGTGTGTGTGTGTGTGTGTGTGTGTGTGTGTGTGTGTGTGTGTGTGTGTGTGTGTGTGTGTGTGTGTGTGTGTGTGTGTGTGTGTGTGTGTGTGTGTGTGTGTGTGTGTGTGTGTGTGTGTGTGTGTGTGTGTGTGTGTGTGTGTGTGTGTGTGTGTGTGTGTGTGTGTGTGTGTGTGTGTGTGTGTGTGTGTGTGTGTGTGTGTGTGTGTGTGTGTGTGTGTGTGTGTGTGTGTGTGTGTGTGTGTGTGTGTGTGTGTGTGTGTGTGTGTGTGTGTGTGTGTGTGTGTGTGTGTGTGTGTGTGTGTGTGTGTGTGTGTGTGTGTGTGTGTGTGTGTGTGTGTGTGTGTGTGTGTGTGTGTGTGTGTGTGTGTGTGTGTGTGTGTGTGTGTGTGTGTGTGTGTGTGTGTGTGTGTGTGTGTGTGTGTGTGTGTGTGTGTGTGTGTGTGTGTGTGTGTGTGTGTGTGTGTGTGTGTGTGTGTGTGTGTGTGTGTGTGTGTGTGTGTGTGTGTGTGTGTGTGTGTGTGTGTGAAGTATTTCGAAACATCGAGAAAAATACGCTAAATTTGTTATGCGTAAAAACCCACTACCTGTCCGCAACCCCATTATGCCGTTTAATTGTCTGTTGAACCACCATATTAAAAAGACATGTGTCAACCGAGTTGCTCAAGAACTTTGGTAACTTTGATCGCCTGAACTATTGCCATCTGACGTCACGACCAATCAGAGAGCAGAATGATAAATTACGTAAATATACTTCATTATTTGTAATACTGACAATTTGGAGGAATTTATAGTAAAGGGGCACTTCATATTTTTTTTTAAATTCATATGCTTTTCATCAAATACATACAAACAGTGGGGTTAGGTAACCTGCAACTA
Source organism: Chirona hameri (assembly GCA_036785665.1). Lineage (NCBI taxonomy): Eukaryota > Metazoa > Arthropoda > Thecostraca > Balanomorpha > Balanidae > Chirona > Chirona hameri. The sequence goes on along the minus strand of JAXIVJ010000458.1, from coordinate 173,258 downwards.
GTTCATTCCTTGCTCTGAGGGCCGATGAATTGATAGGCGGCATGATATATTTACAAAGTATAACTTGATGTCAACATTTATCTGTAGTGTAAATAAAAACAAATAATTACACTGTAACGAGTTGTGGCATCAAACGCCTTCTTTCAATTCTCAAAATTGATGCGCTGTCAAAATCAAAGCGTTTTGATAGCTAATGGTGGTGTTTAAGAACCATTTGAAAGAGGAGTATCGGGTGGTACCAAGGCCCTGTAACCAGGTAAGGACACGAGCCATTTGACCTTGAACTCGGCGGACCGGCGGATAACGTCACTGACGACAGCCGGCTCCTTCGTCGGTGCCGCGCTCACGCGGAACACGTAGTCAGCCGCCAGTTACAGCTCGCCAGTGGCGCACCCAGGGGAGGGAGGGAGGGGGTCAACAGGGTCAGCTGACCCCCTACATTTCTGAGGGGCACGCATCACCAGGACCCGTATTCTGGCTCATACCTGGCAGGGGCCCGGTCTTGATCAGGCCTGATCGAGGCAGGGCCCGGTGCTGGCAAAAGCGTGATATGGGGCCCGGTCAGGACGAGGCTCCGGTCACAACAGGGTCCGATCCTTGCAAATGATTGATACAGGCCCGGTCCTGGTAGGGCCCCGGTCTTGGTCAGGCCCAATCGTGGTAGGGGCCCGGTGCTGGCAAAGGCGTGTATCAGGGCCCGGTCAGACGTCGAGCCCGGTTCCTTCGAATTATTGATATCACGGGCCCATTCCTGGCATGGCAGTAAAGCAGGGGCCCGGTCTTGATCAGGCCCGATCCTGACAAAATGTGGCATGCTGGGGCCGTCCTAATGAGCACCCTCTCGTGACAGGGGCTGTTTTCTGTAAACCGAGAGCCCATGTTAAAACAGGCTCGCTCGAACATGGTCAAATTCCCGGTCGATGCAGGCAGAGGTCGATAAAAGCTGTCTTGCAAACGACGAATTTTGTGAAGAAAACCTTATATTTTCGGTGTCTCATACGACGATTAAACCTTATTTTACGCAACGTTAAGATGAGCCTCGCCAAAGTGGGTGGGGGGGGGGGCGCCACCCCCACCAGTCCCGAAGTTGGGCGGGAAAGAGCCCCTGCCCCACCCCCTGATCCCGGGCCTATGCGCCGGCGGCAGCCGTGTCACATACGTCGCCAGCGCCGGCTGTGCGCTGCGCGCTCTGCCGCCAGTTACGTCACATCAAGTCTTTCCGGCTCCGACGAGGTAGCCTATACGGCGCTCAAGCGGTGTCACCCCCCTCCCCCTGGGTGGTACGATCTCTATCATAAAACAGCAACACAGTAATATAACTCAATCTCCCAACAATGTAATATCAATCGTGAGAACCGGTGCAAACATACAAGCTTTAAAAACGTCATACTAGCCGTTTGCACGAAAGATTATTGCGCTGAAAAGAAAATATAATTTTCTGAGAAGTTTTGGTATAGAAGTCTTAGTATATTATACATTCCAAGAAATAAATGACTTATTTAGGCGATATTATCACTATGCAATAGTTAGTTAGTCAGTAATAGTTATAGAATTATAGAAACATGTATTGATCCCATAACAAGTTTATGATACAAAATTGGCCGTTTTTAAAGAACATATGCGTCTAGAATCCATTCGTTCAGTTCAGTAAAAGCCTTCTATACCAAAACTTCTCTTTTCTTTTCAGCGCAATAATCCTTCGTGAAAACGGCTACTCTAACATCACTTACCGCACAACCTTAATCATTTCCATTCAGAACCGACTCGATTGCCCGTCATACTAGTTACTAAATCTTGCAGCGTCATAGAATACAGGTCTGTCTGCGCATGCACAGTGATGGGCCAGCATCGATTCGCCGCTGCTTGCGACCCGCGTGCCGCACGAACATAGCCAAAGCCAAGCCGCACAGGCCGGCTGCCGGATTGGGCCACATTGGGCGAGTTCATTGCGGAAATAGCGTCACAAGACACATAATTTTCTGACCCGTTCTGACAAGTTTCAGTCGGTGGAGATCTGGGAGTTTTGGTATAGAAGCCTTAGTTCACAACTGACCTATCAATGTTTATCTTGCTAATTACCACCAAACCGCAATTTTTTACACGTCAAAATTCTTACCAGATATTACCAAATTCTGAGGGACATTTCAAACAAAAAATCGCATGTAAAAGTTGTGTAGTTAAGGAACGGATCGTCGAACTAAGACTTCTATACCAAAACTTCTCTTTTCTTTTCAGCGCAATAATCCTTCGTGAAAACGGCTACTCTAACATCACTTACCGCACAACCTTAATCATTTCCATTCAGAACCGACTCGATTGCCCGACTTGGCATTGCAGCCGACTCCCCAGGATGGTCAAGTGGTTCTCGCCGCAGGTTATTGGGGCCATCGTTCGCGGTCCGGATGACCCGCTATACAATGACCCCGGTGACCCGATTCAATACCGCGCGGCGGCACATAATCCGCGTCGAGCCGTCTGATCAGGAAAAGGCCGTAAGTTTCCGGTACTGAAGCCAGAAGCTTTGGAAATGGCCAGGTGAGGAATTGACGCTATTCAGGGTTTGATCGATCATTGGAGGGAGGTTTAATATTAACCCTCGCCTGACAGGCCCCCTCTGAGGTTTTTCTTGAATAACTTTTTACACATGTGGCGGATCTTGCTGAAATTTTCGTTAGCTGAGTTGACAACAATTATACGTATGCTGTAAAAATTTAATTGAAATTTGTGAAGTATTTTGGGAGATAATTCATGTTTTGATGACGTCATGTTGGTAAAAAAACGAGAAATATTTGAAAAAACGTAGAAAACAGAGTTTTAAAGCAAATTGCAAACGCAATTCACCAAAGATACAAAATGGCATTCTCTTTAAAATAGCAATCTCGGATGTAAAAAAAAAAAATTATCCCTAAAATAAAAATAAATAAAAAAACACAAAATCAAAATTTTCAAAGGCGTCAAAAAACGGAATATGTGTGAGAGAACTGAGTATGTAAAATACCTATACCAAATTTCAAAGTAATATTTCATTTTTGACTGAGTGATGGCTCCCTAACTGTAAGAAACTGACGTCATTTTGTAAAATTACTTTTTTTACTTTTTTGACAAGATACGAACAAATAATTACATTTTCTGTATTTCTGAGCTAAAACTGGTCTAGGAACATGCCTTTTTATTTACATTTATTCATTTATAAATTTGAGGTTTTCTGAAGAACAAAATCGCTGTTCTGGACGTGGTAAATCCGAGGTCATTCACTTGACCTGGAAGGTCACCTGTTGACTTAAAACCTAAAAGTTGCATACTGTTAGATTCCTCTCATGACAAGCAACATGCTGGTTCTTACCGCATTGCTCTAAGTTGCTTGGTTTGGAAGTTAACAGGGGGCCTGTCAGCCCCCCGTAGGGCGAAAGTGAAAAAAGCTCCCGTAGGGCGAGGGTTAACCCTATTCCCTGCGGGGGCAGATTCTCCCCCTCCCGGTGGTTTTTCACTTGCCGTTTCTAAACCGTTGGGCCTAGCGTCCAGAAACTTTGTGACTTTCCCAAAATTGAATGGCGCGTGTTATGTCAAAAGTTTGAGGGAAAACATCGGTCTAGTAGAGGCGGTTCCAGGCTCCTGATTTGGAGAGGGTGTTACGAATGAGGTTTTGCGGCGCATACTTCCTTCGTGGTTTGCAGTGCAAAAACAATTTCAGAAACAATTTCAATGCAATATGCATCATAAATACTGGGATTGTACATATTTTTGAGGCAGAGGCGCACTCAGGATAAAACATGGGAGGCGATACCCACCCTCAAATTAGGTCCAACTTTAAATTAGTAAGATGATAAAAGCGTTACGCGCATGGTGCCCCCCGCCCCTCCCCCCATGTTTTCCTGGATCCGCCTATGAGCAATATATCAAATTTAACCAATTACAGCATATAATGCCCACATGTGACGTTCATGTCGTCCCAAACAATCACGAACAGCACATATTTTTTTCTTCCCAGAAAATCCCCCCATTTTACATTCCCTGAATACGCCTATGATTTCGTTTTCTTTTGATATATTAAAGACCAGTACATTTGAAGCTCAAAAACGTTTGGAGCATGAAAATCGGTCGAGCCACATGGCCGCAATGACCTTTCAAAAACACCCAAAATTTTCGGGTTTTTTGCCCCTTGGCCCTCCCCCCCATTTTTGAACAAAACAAAAATTTCGGGATCCAAAAAGAGAGATCTTGTCATGAAGAATCGAATGGCGTTTTCCCTTATCGAAATCGACCGAGTGGTTCTCGAGATCTCGGGGGGGGGGGGAGGGGGTGGGGGGCAGAATCTGCCCCCTGCAGGTTAACGTAATTCTGGCCGCCCGCAGGGATTAGGGTTAAACGTGGAAATGTCACGTGAGCATATAATCACCCCTGACGTGTAGCCTTTTTCTAATCAGTGCGATAGAAGGCGACTATAGTCTGTTCCACGTATCTGCTACGGTCCTTTCAAGATGTCTGAGCTAATAAGCACGATATTTACTGAAGCTTTACGAGATTTAAAAAAATCAACAGCATCTGAGCAAGACAACCGAGACTGCAAATCCTGCGTAGGATATTTGTAATAAATAATTCATAGAAATTCGTGTTTAATTGCTGAGACATCTTTGAATGACCGTAGAAGATACGTGGAACAGACTATAGTCCCTATAGTCCTTGACTAATTGGAAAGTGCGATGCACGACATGTTGTCGTGTTCTTTTCTACCACGCAAAGTGTCACGGTCAAACGGTATAGTGAGGCACTTATGCCGATTGATTTTGGGCCCGTTACCTCCATGCTTTCATTTGTTGATTTCACTGGTAAGCTATTTGACTCAATACAAATAAAGAAAGGCAGGCGCAAATACAAATTAGGCAAAGTGTGAGAAAATACGGAAGCGGGGAAAGACGGCTAGATGCTAATCACTTTGTGGTACACGCGAAAAGGGAATCAATTAACTAAACACAAATAACGAAAAAGAAGGAAGGAGAATGACTGGTCGAGAGCGAGGTAAAAATATAAGCGAGAACGGTACAAAATAAACCAAGGGAGTAGGGAATCTGACCCAGTACAAACCATGAGGCTCCAGTCTTCTATGACCAGCAGCCGCAGTAGCCATTACTACCAAGTCGTGAGCGGTAAACTTTGTAATGATCATTTCATAACACGCTATCTTCCGGCTTCAGTAGGTTTGTTTTCAGACTTTTCGTCGTAAATACCACCGCGTCCGCGTTTTAACTCGACTGTGGCGTGGTCGTTTGAGGTTAAGCAGCACTGTACGTTACAATACGCGCCACTGATTTATCAGACATAGTCATGACACCACAATGGACTCAACATGTCTCTACACAGGAACATGGTAGTGTAGCACAGAAGGTTTGTTATTTTTATGAATGAGTTGGCGTCGTTCTGTAGCAACTGACATATGCGGCGAGCTTTGTGGTAATATGCTGCCTTTGTTGATAAAATAGCACAAACACGCAAACATGAACCCTCATTTAGCGTTTTTGCAGGCACCGTTGGACCAGCAGAATACAATGGTGCAATGGTGTCGAATCGATTGCAATGGTGCAATAGAATGCAATGGTGACGTTGGCGTCACCATTGCAAAGCTTCAATGCTGTGTGGCAGCTAATATTGGAGTCTGGCTGCAAGACATCCAGACTCCAAATTGAAAATGAGAAAAACAGCCTTTCTTACAGACTGATATATTTATTAACCAATCAGGTAGCCATCTATTCACAAATTCATTCCGAATAAAACCGCACAGATCCAATAATAATTTGACGAAGCCGGTGGATCTTATGTCTGGTGGGTTCTCGCCGACCAATGTGACATTCATTAGGGTCGTGCAAGTGAAGGAGAGCTCCAGTGAAGTGACAAAAACTACTGTCCATGCCACCATCACAGATAAATACTTTAGATCTCCAAAATCACCTGCTGTCTGCAAGCCACATCAGGATGGTTTTTGGCCACACGCATGGAAATCAACTTAATACTGTTCACGTGAACTAGCTAGCATAGCTTATATACATAGTTTTTTTCATAGATGGATTTTTTTTATCTCACTCATCCTTGCTACCCCCCCCCTTACATATCAGCCTCTGGTTGACTTGACTCGTCGTTTACAACTCTGTTGGAACAATGGAAAAGTTCTTCTGGTAGCACCGATGCATGATTTGATAGAAAACCATAAAAACACGACCTTTAACCCGCGCGGCGCTGGGTCTCCAGCCGAACGCGCGGCGCTGGGGGGTAAATTTTACCCCCCTCGTATCTTCCGAACCAATAACCGCAGCGAGACGCGCAATGCGGCGATCGCAAGCTCTCAACGAGAAGAATCGAATGCATACTCTAAATTCTTAAAATAAGGTCACATGTCAGGTCACGGTCAGGTCAAATGTAAAATGTAAGTATTTGAGTTTTTGGGGCTATACTTTCCATCCAAAGCCTTATATTGCAACTATTATCTCACAAAGTGCTCCAGTGTGTATAATGCATTTCCCGCATAAGTAAAAGTGAAATTGTAAGCAAAGGTCAAGGTCAGGTCACACAAGGTCACAGGTCTACGAAAGCCATGCGACACATGTTGTATGGGTTATTTTACACGTATAATTCGATAGAAGCAGCCATTTTCACAGCCTGACACCATATAATCGTCCTCAGGTCAAGGTCAGGTCACAATAAGGTCAACATTTGAAATTGATTAATCTAAATAAACATTGCATGTTTCTAGACTAGTTTTGTCTTCGAAATACAGTGGTAGCATTTATTTGTCTGTATCTCGTCAGTAAAAGCCAAAAAACGCAATTAAAAAAAAATGACGTCATGAGTTACTTGTTCTTAGAGAGCCATAAGTCAGTCAAAAATAAAGAAATTGCTTTGAAATTTGGTTTGAACATCGTTCATGCTCGGTTCTCTAATATATCTTCCGTTTTTTTGAAAATCTTCAAACAAAAAACTTTTGTGGAAATTATTCCCCAAAAATCAGTTTTTTGCATTTTTGGGGGTCAAAAACCCAAAATTGTGAAAATCTGAGATACCCATGTCAAAGACAATGTTATTTCCCTTCTTTTGACGCCTTTTATTTGCAATTTGCAGTAACACGCTATTTTCTACGATTTTTCAAACATTTGACGTTTTTTCACCACAAAATGACATGGCATGACGTCACTAAAACGTCATTATCTGCCACAAATTTTCACGAATTAAAAAAAAAAATGGCAGAAGACGTAGAATTGATGCACCATAAGCTACTGTAAGTTTCACTTTGATATCTGTCATAGTTATCAAGTTATGGAGAAAATCCGGGAGGGGGGGTAAAATTTATTCCCCCCAGCGCCGCGCGGGTTAACTGGTTTAATTGTGTTGCTCACTAGTGCAGTATACATATGATTGTGTTTTTCATATAGTCATCTATTAAAATATATCCATGGAATCCATGTTGTTGTCGGCCGAGGCTCTCGACCGACACGTGTATTTCCTAATACAGACGAGTCGCGACTGACTCCACACAAAACTGCGGGGACCGGCTTCGTACCGTCGCCAACAAAGCCGGCTCTCCATTGGCTGTCGCCAGCCCACCAGCCGCTACCGATTGGTCAGCTGACCATTACGCCACCTACTGACCCCAGGACAGGTCACCGACAGATGGCGCGAGACGGGGCATCAGCCGGGTTACATTGCGTCGGTATATACCGAATTGAAAAAACTCTCTTCTGGAAAATTCCAAACATGACAGGCAGCCATGATCTCGGACATCTACCCTTATCTAAATTATAACATACACCCATATTATCCGAAAAAATAGTAAATGGTTCGCCATCAGACATAAGCGCTACTGCCACCAGACACAGCCCGGCTGCACAATGCCAATGCATGTCGGTGTAGCGTCTACAAAAATATTGCGCTCATGCAAATCCGACCAGGCGATCCTGTCAGCATATCGCCACTCCGTTGCTCCAGACACATACGGCATTGCAGCCTCGCACGCGCATCGATCGCCATCCCGAACCGCCGTCACAACTTCCAGTGGTAGTTTCATAAATGGACGGACAAAATTAACAAAACCGGCAAGCCGCTGCCGCCACGCCAGCGGCCAGGCAGGCGAACACCGCGACAAAGCACTCCGCAGAGGCACAATTACGTCAGATTTAACACGTGCCGAACACTTAATCAAATCAATACATACGCCCAAAAATGTAACAGCGCTAGCGGGAATAAGATCAGATTTTTCCAAATTAATACACCGACCAACTTCTGTTAAAAATTTGCACGCACCGTCCAACGATGTAGGATCACGCGCGAGAAACAGAAAATCGTCCATATACGCAATACCTATCACCCCAGGAAATCGCTCCTCCACCAGCTTCACAGTAACATACGAAAACAGTTGCATCTCTGCTGGCGCCACCTTAAGCCCCATGGGCAGCCTAGTAAATACATAAGTTTTCCCCTCATAACTAACCCCAAAATGTTTCTGCGTTGAAGGCGCTAACGGTATGTGAAAAAATCCGTCACGAAGGTCTATTTTAATAGCATATTTAAAGCCTTTAAATGCTAATTCTAACGCATTTAGAACTAAGATTTGCTTTACATCATTAATTTTGATTGCGATAATAGTTTTATTTCATCATTTTACATTCATTTTGAACCAGAAATCATTCGGAGCTTTTCTGCATCATGTGATTTTCGCCGAGACCCCCAGCCGGCAGTTCCCACGGACGGAAAACTGGCTGAGAACGATCCAATTCTGTAACGGAAACGAAGGTTGGACCTAGCTCGAACAACTCATGCTCAGATTGAGTTCATTTCTGGTGATACTCACTTCAATTTGATATTTAATATTCTTTCGGTTATGTAACGTATATATATAATTTACATGACCGAAAGAATATTAAATAAGAATATGAAATCCTATAGGATTTCACAAGAGTCTCTATATCAAAGTAACAATGGACTTCAGTGTCTACATATACTGACACTGTAAGACAATGTTTTCCACTCCACCACCCATTAAAAGGAGTGTCCTCACTTTATCCCGACGATACACAGAAACTACACTGTTCCACTGGAGAGCGTAAAAGAATGAGACGCGTCACTCCCAGCTAAGAAATGAAAACAAACATAAAGAAGCGAAGAAAGCGAGGAACGCAGAGTTAAAATGTTGACCTACATAAACGAACGCTGGAGATAGTGTTATTCAAAGCAGGACATGCACAACTGCTCACAATGGATGCAATATTCACATGGTTCCATATATTCACAGAGTTATTAATGATATTTAAACACGCGAGTGGTTGACTGAACCATGTCATTAGTTAGGCAGGTGGGCAGATCTGAAACCGAACGATAAGGAGTTATAACATGAGATCGTTTACATATGCACATATCATTACACGTTACAATATCTTCCGATATCAATATAATATGTGCGATATCATACCAATGACGCAATCGATTTAACACTGACTGAACGTCATCAACTTAATGGTTCGCTGGTGACGAAGCATAGGTGACGTCACATCTAAATATCCACCATCGTCCATCACCCTTCTCCTGATCACTCCGGATCACATTTCACACATCTGTATCGCCCGCCCCGATCACCCGGCCCTCAGTATCACACCCGCTCGTGTGTGGAGCCCGCCGGCGCCGGAGTGCGTGCGAAAACAACACAGACCCCGCCATTCCAATGCCGCTGCTGCTCTGCGAGACTGGCGGCGAATTGGATTGGGCGAATTGTCACAACGCACAGCCCGGCTCTGGCGACAAACATGCAGCGTGAGAGATTGTGAATGGAAGCAAAAAGGGTCTGGGCTTGGTTCCGCGTGGCCAATCAGGGTTAGTGACGGGGCATCTGGATAGGATAGTGTAGGATTCACTGTTTCCAGGTGGTTGTCCTGAATTAGAATGCCGTTATAGGACAATGCTCTGTCATGTCACAAGAATTGAAACATTCAATTCTGGCAAAAGCTTTACCTACCATTTCACGATCAACGAACCCATTCACGAGTTTGGAAGAAGCCGCAGGGCGTAATATAGGCTAGTGTGGTATTTATTCTTGTATTCATCCTTGTTTCTTGAATTACCATAACATGAGCAAAGGCTACATTCTCCATCTTCTTTTTATCTGCACAATGCTCATCACAGCCATCCATCATATACATTCACGAGTTATGTAAACATCATTCACTAACTTGCAAGATAATGTGAATAGTTAACCAAAAATGTTGATTAGCATCCTTTGTCTCCTAAAATTATGTACGAATGAGATGACATAGTAGATTATGTGCAAACATAACTCAAGACTATCTAGCAAAAGGCTCAACAAAGTATCCAGCTTCCTATAGAGTAACGCCATGCAAGCGAGGAAGGATCCGTTCCACCCACCGCCACCATCTCCGGCTCAAGTTACGACTCCCATCGGCCCCATATCCCGAGAAGTGTCATTACTTGTCGAAACCACGCGACATGTGTGTCATTACATGTCGAACCCCCGTGACACGACGGTCGTGCCAGGGACGGAAATGTGTACCCCCGTGACGGCTGCCAGTGATGGCCGACCACAAACCCCCGCCAGCCGGCATCGTCATTTATGCGATTATGAGGCGTTGAATATGCGACATAACGCGGATAGGGAATGGGTCGGCCGTGTGGGTTGTTTACGAGTTGGCTAACTTCGCACCATGGTGGGTCGGAAGTGCTGGTTTTAATGTGGCGTTGGGTTGACTTGATTTTCGGTGGGCATGCAATCGCGAGGCAAGGGCAAAATATGATGATGTGTTATCTGTACTCAGGCGTTGAACGTGGAAAGTTACTGTAATTGGCATGAAACCTAGCATATTATCTCTTATAATAATCATGTTCACACGCAGAGGCGTCACCACCGGGTGGGGGGGGGCTGGGGGGGGGGGGCGCACATCATCACTACGGCCAGAGTCCGGCCCCCAGATTCGCAGGATTTTAACATTAGCCCTAAGAGGCTGGCCCCCAAACTCCTGGCTACCCCCCCCCCCCCCCAAACCCCTGGCTGTCCCCCATTCAATTGTTTGTAGCGAAGCCACTGGTGCCATGATATGAAGTGCGTAATGTATAACATAACATATACATGACATGGGGAAGGTCCTTAATATGCTTAAACTGGCAAAGTATGCTCCAGCGTGTTTTCCTTTGACGAAAATAGTACCGAACGATTTAACGGAACTTTAAGCTATGCCAATATCACGTGTATACCACGACTATGAGCGCTGTGTTAAAGCTATGCCAATATCACGTGTATACCACGACTATGAGCGCTGTGTTCATGCATCGACAAGGCGCATCCAGAACGGGTGTTTTTTTTTGGGGGGGGGGGGCAAATCCCACAAAGTCTCACACAATTCTGAAAGCTCATCGGATTTCGCATGTTTAAGCATTGATAGCTGATTTAAAACAAATTTGCCCTTGTAAAAATTGCTTAGATTGTTTTCTATATCAGAAAATGTGTCAATCTTGCGCCGATTTCAGGCGGTTTGGGGGAGGGCATGCCCCTTTGCCCCCTCCCCCCCCCCCCTGGATCCGCCCATGCAAATACCACAAATGGCACGCATCGCTCTATAATACCTTTTCAAACATTCCAAACAAATACCACCCTTCGTGCCCGATCCAAAGATGTTTGAGCTCACCGATTACTTATAATGCCATTGGTGTCACACTGTCACACTGTTACAGCGTCATTGGTGTCGTGGTGGGTCATAAGGTCAGGTCCGTCACACCCCATTCAGTGCCATACACCGGCCATACACCGGCCGGACTGTGCTCAATACGAGGAGTTAACCCGCGAGTTACTGGGGGGCTATTTTTTGCCCCCCCTCCCGTTATTTTGCAATAACTCCTAAACGAACACCGGTATCGTCACCAAACTTGCAGTACCTTCTCTCACATCAATTCTACACATGTTAGCAAACGGAAAAATATGAGGCTATGATAGGTCAACCGGGAGTGACGTCAGAGTGACGTCATGTTCTTCGGGTTTTGTTGCAAAATAATGGTTTGCGGAAAACGCTGTCAAAGGTACGATATTTGAGATAAACTAAATTGTTTTAAATCAAATTACTGACAATAGACCGCGCTATTAAACTGATATCTCGGATTTTTGAGTTTTTTTTAAATTCAAAATTTTGAGAAATCCATTTTTTTTTTTTAACAAAATTTTCAAGAAAAAATCAGAATTATCTAAAAACCGGAATATATGTGATCGAGACGTATGCGGTGAATATGTGTACCAAATTTAAGGTCGATATCTTTAAAAATGACCGAGTTAGGACCTTTAAATTGCACAAATCGACAACTTCTCACAGCATTACTATGCATAAAAAACGCATTCCCATTTTTGCTTTTTACTTCTATTTATATGGAACAAACAATGTTCTAAGGTCATTTTTCGCGTTCTAGACGAAAAACAACCCCATAAACATGTATTACAACGCCTAATGACCGTAATCTGCAGTTTGACCTCGTGACCTCGGATGACCTTGACCTGACCCAAGGTCATTAACAGCTTAGAAAGGTACTTAGAAGTGTCAGACACACGAATCATACCGATGTATCGACAGTTTATGCGTTTAATATCGCAATTTTGCGCGACAATTCCATCCATCGAGACCTTTTGACACGGTCAAACATTTTGTACTTGACCTGGCCTGTGACGTCATCGGTGACCCGGAGGTCAACAATATTATGTTTCCCTCGATAAATTTCCCAGGGCTATCGAATGCCTTTGGAATTTTTACATTCGGTCCAGTAGTTCCGGAGATCAGAGGGGGGGGCAAAAAATAGCCCCCCCCCCCCCCCCCAGTAAGTCGCGTTATGAAATATACCCCAGTAACTCGCGGGTTAATGAGTTTGTTTAGCGTCCGCATCGGAAGATCGCTCGGGGACCATTAACAAACATATTACGAGGATATTATGTTACGAGGATATTATGTTACGAGGTTACGGGGGTCGACGCGATCGCATGCAAGTTTAACAAGGCGCTGTGGCGAATCGTGCGCATTTCAAAATGCGTTGGGATAATAAGCATGAGTCTAACAGTGTCTGTTACGTGTCATCAGACATTATTGTGTCCGAAATGAAATGTCATCCGTGATAATAATGATGCACACCAGAGTTCGCCGCGGGCCGGGCTGACCCTATGGGCCATGGGCCGGGCCTGGGCCGGGCCTCAACTTTAAGGAAATCACCGGGCTCTGGACGGGCCTGAGCTCAGAATGTTGAAGTAATGCGCGCAAGCTCAGGTCAGAGCTTAACAATATTTTAACCAGCAGTTTACTTCCACAGCAACACACTGTTGCTGTGACTGTGTTTTTTTTTTGTTAGGTCATTTGGTCAGTTGGTTCATTGCTTCACATTTATAGTTTACAAGTAAATATGGTAGGATAATGATTGCAAATTTTGTGAAAATAATGATATGCTTAATCTGAACGGGCCGGACCGGGCCTGGGCCTCAATATTATGAATTTGACCGGGCCTGGTCCGGGCCTGGGCTTGGTGTTCATGGGCCCGGGCCGGGCCGGGCTGGGGGTTGGTGGGCCCGTGACGAACACTGATGTAGAAGTTAGACTTGGGTTAAAAACACACAAGAAGAAAAGGTGGACATGGGGACATACAACATGTGTCGCATGGCTTTCGTGGATCTCTTGCCAATAGTGACCTTTTGTGACCTGACCTTCACCTTGACCTTTGCTCGACTAGGCAAACAGTTCTGGAGCCACCTATGTATCATGTTCTCCGACCCATAAGCACGAATGGATGTGCAATGAAAAGTTAGAAGTCTCCAAATGTTGAAGAGCAGTATACCTACGCGAAGACCCTCCGGTCTGGTATACTTACGCTCTCGCGACAAGAATCGGACATTAGCGGCACAGACGATAATGGTCATTGAGGGGCTCGGCGGAAGATTCACACGGACGGGAGAGGGAGATGGGAGGACCGGGGACGGGGGGGGGGGTGCGGGGGGGGGGGGCGGGAAGGGACGGTCCGCGAAAACAGGAGACGATAGTCGAGGGAGGCTCGCAGCCAGGGCCGTCGCAGCGGCGACAACCCAGCACCAGGCTACAGTGGAGAGAGGCGATCATTTTTTTCCTTGGACGCGGCGTCGCCACGCCAACAGCGACCGTGCGACGCTCCCCCGCTGCGTCGCGACCGGGGACCCTGACAGCATCATCGGCAGGTAGCGACGGACTGGACCGACCATGGCTGGTGAGCGAGCTACGTGGGAGTTAGTGTTGGCCTTGGGGCCGTGAGTATTGGCCTTGGGGCCGTGAGTGTTGGCCTTGGGGCGTGAGTGTTTTGCCTTGGGGCCGTCAGTATTGGCTTTGGGGTCGTGAGTATTGGTCTTGGGGCCATGAGTATTGGCCTTGGGGCCGTGAGTATTGGCCTTGGGGCCGTGAGTATTGGCTTGGGCCGTGAGTATTGGCCTTGGGGCCGTGAGTATTGGCTTTGGGGCCGTGAGTATTGGCTTGGGGGCCGTGAGTATTGGCTTTGGGGCCGTGAGTATTGGCTTGGGGGCCGTGAGTGTTAGCTTTGGGGCCGTGAGTATTGGCCTTGGGGCCGTGAGTATTGGCCTTGGGGCCGGAGTATTGGCCTTGGGGCCGTTAGTATTGGCCTTGAGGCCGTGAGTATTGGCTTTGGGGCCGTGAGTATTGGCTTGGGGCCGTGAGTATTTGCCTTGGGGCCGTGAGCATTGGCTTTGGGGCCGTGAGTTTTGGCTTGGGGGCCGTGAGTGTTAGCTTTGGGGCCGTGAGTATTGGTCTTGGGGCCGTGAGTATTGGCCTTGGGGCCGTGAGTGTTGGCATTGGGGCCGTGAGTGCTGGCCTTGGGGCCGTGAGTATTGGCATTGGGGCCGTGAGTGTTGGCATTGGGGCCGTGAGTATTGGCTTGGGGGCCGTGAGTATTGGCCTTGGGGCCGTGAGTGTTGGCCTTGGGGCCGTGAGTATTGGCCTTGGGGCCGTGAGTATTGGCATTGGGGCCGTGAGTGTTGGCATTGGGGCCGTGAGTATTGGCTTGGGGGCCGTGAGTATTGGCCTTGGGGCCGTGAGTGTTGGCCTTGGGGCCGTGAGTGTTGGCCTTGGGGCCGTGAGTATTGGCCTTGGGGGCGTGAGTATTGGCCTTGGGGCCGTGAGTGTTGGCCTTGGGGCCGTGAGTGTTGGCCTTGGGGCCGTGAGTGTTGGCCTTGGGGCCGTGAGTGTTGGCCTTGGGGCCGTGAGTGTTGGCCTTGGGGCCGTGAGTATTGGCCTTTGGGGCCGTTAGTGTTGGCATCGGGGCCGTGAGTATTGGCCTTGGGGGCCGTGAGTATGATATGTCAGGTGAGAGAGCGAGATCCACAGTGCTGCCATGCCCTTGGGGGCTAGCTGCACTGGACTGTGGACATGCCCTTGGGGGTTGTGGACTGGAGAGTTGGCCTTGTGGCTGTGAGTGAGTTGGCCTTGGGGCCGTAAGAATGGCCTTGGGCCCGTAAGAATGGCCTTGGGCCCGTAAGAATGG
The DNA here is from genome assembly GCA_036785665.1 of Chirona hameri. Taxonomy (NCBI): domain Eukaryota; kingdom Metazoa; phylum Arthropoda; class Thecostraca; order Balanomorpha; family Balanidae; genus Chirona; species Chirona hameri. The sequence goes on along the minus strand of JAXIVJ010000458.1, from coordinate 157,727 downwards.
CCATGGGGCCGTCCGAGAGTTGGCCTTGGGGCCGTCAGAGAGCTGGCCGTGCCGTGAGTGTTGGCCCCGGAGCAGTGAGGGAGCCGGCGGCGGCGCGGCTAGGCGCAGTGCCGTGAGTGTTGGCCCCGGAGCAGTGAGGGAGTCGGCGGCGGCGCGGCTAGGCGCAGTGGCGTGAGTGTTGGCCCCGGAGCAGTGAGGGAGCTGGCCGTGCCGTGAGTGTTGGCCCCGGAGCAGTGAGGGAGCCGGCGGCGGCGCGGCTAGGCGCAGTGCCGTGAGTGTTGGCCCCGGAGCAGTGAGGGAGTCGGCGGCGCGGCTAGGCGCAGTGACGTGAGTGTTGGCCCCGGAGCAGTGAGGGAGGCGGCGGCGGCGCGGCTGGGCGCAGTGCCGTGAGTGTTGGCCCCGGAGCAGTGAGGGAGTCGGCGGCGCGGCTAGGCGCAGTGACGTGAGTGTTGGCCCCGGAGCAGTGAGGGAGGCGGCGGCGGCGCGGCTGGGCGCAGTGGCGTGAGTGTTGGCCCCGGAGCAGTGAGGGAGGCGGCGGCGGCGCGGCTAGGCGCAGTGCCGTGAGTGTTGGCCCCGGAGCAGTGAGGGAGTCGGCGGCGCGGCTAGGCGCAGTGCCGTGAGTTTTGGCCCCGGAGCAGTGAGGGAGCCGGCGGCGCGGCTAGGCGCAGTGCCGTGAGTGTTGGCCCCGGAGCAGTGAGCGAGTCGGCGGCGGCGCGGCTAGGCGCAGTGCCGTGAGTGTTGGCCCCGGAGCAGTGAGGGAGTCGGCGGCGGCGCGGCTAGGCGCAGTACCGTGAGTGTTGGCCCCGGAGCAGTGAGGGAGCCGGCGGCGCGGCTAGGCGCAGTGTCGTGAGTGTTGGCCCCGGAGCAGTGAGGGAGTCGGCGGCGGCGCGGCTAGGCGCAGTGCCGTGAGTGTTGGCCCCGGAGCAGTGAGGGAGCCGGCGGCGGCGCGGCTAGGCGCAGTGCCGTGAGTGTTGGCCCCGGAGCAGTGAGGGAGTCGGCGGCGGCGCGGCTAGGCGCAGTGCCGTGAGTGTTGGCCCCGGAGCAGTGAGGGAGCCGGCGGCGGCGCGGCTAGGCGCAGTGCCGTGAGTGTTGGCCCCGGAGCAGTGAGGGAGTCGGCGGCGGCGCGGCTAGGCGCAGTGGCGTGAGTGTTGGCCCCGGAGCAGTGAGGGAGCTGGCCGTGCCGTGAGTGTTGGCCCCGGAGCAGTGAGGGAGTCGGCGGCGGCGCGGCTAGGCGCAGTGCCGTGAGTGTTGGCCCCGGAGCAGTGAGGGAGTCGGCGGCGGCGCGGCTAGGCGCAGTGGCGTGAGTGTTGGCCCCGGAGCAGTGAGGGAGCTGGCCGTGCCGTGAGTGTTGGCCCCGGAGCAGTGAGGGAGTCGGCGGCGGCGCGGCTAGGCGCAGTAGCGTGAGTGTTGGCCCCGGAGCAGTGAGGGAGCTGGCCGTGCCGTGAGTGTTGGCCCCGGAGCAGTGAGGGAGTCGGCGGCGGCGCGGCTAGGCGCAGTGGCGTGAGTGTTGGCCCCGGAGCAGTGAGGGAGTCGGCGGCGGCGCGGCTAGGCGCAGTGGCGTGAGTGTTGGCCCCGGAGCAGTGAGGGAGTCGGCGGCGGCGCGGCTAGGCGCAGTGGCGTGAGTGTTGGCCCCGGAGCAGTGAGGGAGTCGGCGGCGCGGCTAGGCGCAGTGCCGTGAGTGTTGGCCCCGGAGCAGTGAGGGAGTCGGCGGCGGCGCGGCTAGGCGCAGTGCCGTGAGTGTTGGCCCCGGAGCAGTGAGGGAGCCGGCGGCGGCGCGGCTAGGCGCAGTGCCGTGAGTGTTGGCCCCGGAGCAGTGAGGGAGTCGGCGGCGGCGCGGCTAGGCGCAGTGCCGTGAGTGTTGGCCCCGGAGCAGTGAGGGAGCCTGCGTCTGCGCGGCTAGGCGCAGTGCCGTGAGTGTTGGCCCCGGAGCAGTGAGGGAGTCGGCGGCGGCGCGGCTAGGCGCAGTGCCGTGAGTGTTGGCCCCGGAGCAGTGAGGGAGTCGGCGGCGCGGCTAGGCGCAGTGGCGTGAGTGTTGGCCCCGGAGCAGTGAGGGAGTCGGCGGCGGCGCGGCTAGGCGCAGTGCCGTGAGTGTTGGCCCCGGAGCAGTGAGGGAGTCGGCGGCGCGGCTAGGCGCAGTGGCGTGAGTGTTGGCCCCGGAGCAGTGAGGGAGTTGGCGGCGGCGCGGCTAGGCGCAGTGCCGTGAGTGTTGGCCCCGGAGCAGTGAGGGAGTCGGCGGCGGCGCGGCTAGGCGCAGTGCCGTGAGTGTTGGCCCCGGAGCAGTGAGGGAGCCGGCGGCGCGGCTAGGCGCAGTGCCGTGAGTGTTGGCCCCGGAGCAGTGAGGGAGTCGGCGGCGGCGCGGCTAGGCGCAGTGCCGTGAGTGTTGGCCCCGGAGCAGTGAGGGAGCCGGCGGCGGCGCGGCTAGGCGCAGTGCCGTGAGTGTTGGCCCCGGAGCAGTGAGGGAGTCGGCGGCGGCGCGGCTAGGCGCAGTGCCGTGAGTGTTGGCCCCGGAGCAGTGAGGGAGCCGGCGGCGGCGCGGCTAGGCGCAGTGCCGTGAGTGTTGGCCCCGGAGCAGTGAGGGAGTCGGCGGCGGCGCGGCTAGGCGCAGTGGCGTGAGTGTTGGCCCCGGAGCAGTGAGGGAGCTGGCCGTGCCGTGAGTGTTGGCCCCGGAGCAGTGAGGGAGTCGGCGGCAGCGCGGCTAGGCGCAGTGGCGTGAGTGTTGGCCCCGGAGCAGTGAGGGAGTCGGCGGCGGCGCGGCTAGGCGCAGTGGCGTGAGTGTTGGCCCCGGTGCAGTGAGGGAGTCGGCGGCGGCGCGGCTAGGCGCAGTGGCGTGAGTGTTGGCCCCGGAGCAGTGAGGGAGTCGGCGGCGCGGCTAGGCGCAGTGCCGTGAGTGTTGGCCCCGGAGCAGTGAGGGAGTCGGCGGCGCGGCTAGGCGCAGTGCCGTGAGTGTTGGCCCCGGAGCAGTGAGGGAGTCGGCGGCGCGGCTAGGCGCAGTGCCGTGAGTGTTGGCCCCGGAGCAGTGAGGGAGTCGGCGGCGCGGCTAGGCGCAGTGCCGTGAGTGTTGGCCCCGGAGCAGTGAGGGAGCCTGCGGCTGCGCGGCTAGGCGCAGTGCCGTGAGTGTTGGCCCCGGAACAGTGAGGGAGCCTGCGGCTGCGCGGCTAGGCGCAGTGCCGTGAGTGTTGGCCCCGGAGCAGTGAGGGAGTCGGCGGCGCGGCTAGGCGCAGTGCCGTGAGTGTTGGCCCCGGAGCAGTGAGGGAGTCGGCGGCGCGGCTAGGCGCAGTGGCGTGAGTGTTGGCCCCGGAGCAGTGAGGGAGTCGGCGGCGGCGCGGCTAGGCGCAGTGCCGTGAGTGTTGGCCCCGGAGCAGTGAGGGAGTCGGCGGCGGCGCGGCTAGGCGCAGTGCCGTGAGTGTTGGCCCCGGAGCAGTGAGGGAGCTGGCCGTGCCGTGAGTGTTGGCCCCGGAGCAGTGAGGGAGTCGGCGGCGGCGCGGCTAGGCGCAGTGGCGTGAGTGTTGGCCCCGGAGCAGTGAGGGAGCCGGCAGCGCGGCTAGGCGCAGTGCCGTGAGTGTTGGCCCCGGAGCAGTGAGGGAGCTGGCCGTGCCGTGAGTGTTGGCCCCGGAGCAGTGAGGGAGTCGGCGGCGCGGCTAGGCGCCGTGCCGTGAGTGTTGGCCCCGGAGCAGTGAGGGAGTCGGCGGCGGCGCGGCTAGGCGCCGTGCCGTGAGTGTTGGCCCCGGAGCAGTGAGGGAGTCGGCGGCGGCGCGGCTAGGCGCAGTGCCGTGAGTGTTGGCCCCGGAGCAGTGAGGGAGTCGGCGGCGGCGCGGCTAGGCGCAGTGCCGTGAGTGTTGGCCCCGGAGCAGTGAGGGAGTCGGCGGCTGCGCGGCTAGGCGCAGTGCCGTGAGTGTTGGCCCCGGAGCAGTGAGGGAGTCGGCGGCGGCGCGGCTAGGTGCAGTGGCGTGAGTGTTGGCCCCGGAGCAGTGAGGGAGTCGGCTGCGCGGCTAGGCGCAGTGCCGTGAGTGTTGGCCCCGGAGCAGTGAGGGAGTCGGCTGCGCGGCTAGGTGCAGTGGCGTGAGTGTTGGCCCCGGAGCAGTGAGGGAGCCTGCGGCTGCGCGGCTAGGTGCAGTGCCGTGAGTGTTGGCCCCGGAGCAGTGAGGGAGTCGGCGGCGGCGCGGCTAGGCGCAGTGCCGTGAGTGTTGGCCCCGGAGCAGTGAGGGAGTCGGCGGCGGCGCGGCTAGGCGCAGTGCCGTGAGTGTTGGCCCCGGAGCAGTGAGGGAGTCGGCGGCGGCGCGGCTAGGCGCAGTGCCGTGAGTGTTGGCCCCGGAGCAGTGAGGGAGTCGGCGGCGGCGCGGCTAGGCGCAGTGCCGTGAGTGTTGGCCCCGGAGCAGTGAGGGAGTCGGCGTCGCGGCTAGGCGCGGTGCCGTGAGTGTTGGCCCCGGAGCAGTGAGGGAGTCGGCGGCGCGGCTAGGCGCAGTGCCGTGAGTGTTGGCCCCGGAGCAGTGAGGGAGTCGGCGGCGCGGCTAGGTGCAGTGCCGTGAGTGTTGGCCCCGGAGCAGTGAGGGAGTCGGCGGCGGCGCGGCTAGGCGCAGTGCCGTGAGTGTTGGCCCCGGAGCAGTGAGGGAGTCGGCGGCGGCGCGGCTAGGCGCAGTGCCGTGAGTGTTGGCCCCGGAGCAGTGAGGGAGTCGGCGGCGGCGCGGCTAGGTGCAGTGGCGTGGGACAGCCGCGGTGGGCGCGGCCCGTCCCCGGGGCCCACCTGTGTTGCGGAGCGCAGCCCCACCTGATCACACATAGCGCGCTGAGGCGCACCGTCACGTGTTGACGGTTTATCGCCGCGCTTCGTTTGCCTAGTACCGTTTACTTAGTTTCCCCTGCCGCCCCTCACACGACCTCATTTCCTCATTGTTGGTATCTATGACCTTATGAAATCCTGTAAGTTTGAATGCGATCGGCCTACAACTGTGGCTGTGGTACCACTGCAAACGTTTTGGAGTTGGGGTCAACCCGTGACCTGGTCTGGTGACCTGACCTGAGATGATCCGAGGTCAAATATTTACATAATGTTTGAAGTTCATTGCGAACAGGTATGCAAAAAAGCGGCGCTGCGCGCCTCCATTTTTGCGCTATCCTCGAAAAACCGGAGGGGGGGGGGGATTTCGCCCCCCCCCCCCGCCCTCCAGGACGCGTGTTAACCTGCGCACCGCTGGGGGGCAGAATCTGCCCCCTTCCCGGATTTTCTTAATAACTTGAAACCTTTGACAGATATCGACGTGAAACGTTCGGTACCTTATGGCTGCATTAATTCTACGTCTTTTCACCACATTTTAATTAAATTGATGTAGTGGTTTGGGAGATAATCAGGTTTTAATCACGCCATGTCATGCCATTTTTGGTGGAAAAACGATACATTTTGGACAAATTGTAGACAATCGAGTTTTGAAGCAAATTGCAAATAGAAAACGTAAAAAGAAAATAAATGACATACTCTTCCAAATGGTTATCTCGTTTTTCCAAAATTAGGATTTTTGACCCCCCCCCCCCCCCTCCCCCCCCCCCCCCCCAAAAAAAAAAAGAAGAAAGAAAACGGACTTTGTCGGAAACATTTCCACATTGTTTCTTCTGTTTTTGAAGATAATAAAAACGGAATATATATTGGAGAACCAGGTATGGACGGTACCCAACCCAAATTTCAAAGCATTATCTTTATTTTTGACTGACTTATGGCTTCCTAAGTATGTAACTCATGACGTAATTTTTGAAGTTGCGTTTTTGGGCTTTTAGTGACTAGATACAGACAAATAAATGCAACCGCTGTCTGTCTGAGACAAAATTAGTCCTAGACACATGCCTGTTTTATTTAGATAAATCAATTTCAAATTTTGACATTTTGTGACTTGACATTGACCTGAACTTCACCTAAGGGCTATTATATGGGGTCAGGTTGTGAAAATTGCTGCTACTATCGAATTATATGTATACAATATCCCATACACAACATATGTCGCATGCAGCTTTCGTAGACCTCTTGCCAATAGTGACTTTTTGTGACTTGACCTTGACCTTGACCTTTGCTTACAATTTCACTTTCGCTTATGTAGGAGATGCATTATACCTTTGCGAGCACTTTGTGCGATGATAGTCGTAATATAAGGCTTAGGATGGAAAGTATGGCCCATAAACTAAAATACCTCAATTTTGACCTTTGACCTAACCGTGACCTGACATGTGACCTTATCTTACAATTTTGCGTACGATTTAGATGCGTCTCATTGAGAGCTTTCGATTGCCGTCTTGTGCGTCTCGCTGCGGTCATTGGTTCGGAAGATAACGAGGAGGCAGAATATGCCCCCCCCCCCCCCCGCAGCGGAGCGTGTTCGGCTGAATACCCCAGCGGGGCGCGGGTTAAGTATGTACATACGGCTTTGTCTTATGTAACGCTAAATATATAACCTAATAGAATGTTAAATGTATAATTCTTTGAAATTTGTATGGCATTTACTCTGATGACCTAAATGATCACCGCACCCTCAAAGCGAAGTTCAACAGCTCTGCTGTACAGTTTAATAAGACCTACCCTATAGAATGGATAGAAAGCATCGGCGTTCGTTTGAAATTCGGAAAAAAATGACGAGCCTGTCCTAATTGTTGGATCCTATTCCTATTAAATGATCTACTTTTCTTATTTGTATGTGTTTCTCGACTTTTGGACAAAATGACAAGCATGTAGTTTGGTGTGAAATTTTACAAGTTATGTTTCACGCAAGTTTCGTGTACCTAATATATCACAATTTGAACGGCCAGATGTACCAGTTTGTTTAATGTCACGAAAATGGCCCGCACATGATGTGGAAGAGCATCACGTTTGCTTAGCGTAGCTCCAATCAGATCTGCTCAATCAAGCTCTTCTGACCGATCTGCGGTATGCGGACAATTGATTAATGACTCAACATAATTTTCGCCAACTTCACCAGACCTTGGCAGCTTCCGCCGCCAGCACCACCTCCAGGGAAATCAAAGGTAAATGAACACCAATTATTCACGCGAAATGTATCGCTGCATTATGTAGGGCTACATAAAAAACACAGAGGAAAATATGGCGAACATCCTTATACTGTTCCGAGCTAACCAATGTGCTTGCAAGTTGAAATTGGCACAGCTGATAGGTTTAACCCTATTTGTAACAGGGGGTGGGGGCGGATTCCGCCCCCCCCCCCCCCGCTCATGTTTTTCGCAGATATCTCCAGAACGGCTGGGAGCAGGCCCATGAAACTTTGGGACTTTTCATAGAATTGAACTCCGCATTTGGAGTCAAAATTTTGAGTTCTTAACTTGAACAGAGGCGGTTCCAGGGCACAGTTTTGGGTGGGTTCGGAGGCGACATTTGGCGAAAATACGGAAATGCGATCTTCACGGTTTCTTCCTAACTGCATCAAGTATGAAGGAGTTACATCGGCTTACCGTGATTGAAACAAGTGCAAATTAGATGATGTTAATGAAATATCATACAAAATTGCATGGCAGAGGCGGTTTCAGGGCCTTGAAAAGGGGGGGGGGGTTCCAGGAAGTATTCAATGCTTGGCGGGAAGACAATAGAGCAATGTAAGGAGCATTTATAGCTATCAAGATGTAAACGATAGCTTCTGCTTCCATTATTTGCATAATTTATTACATATAGAGTTTCAGGGGCGTGTTCAGGAACATGAAAAGGGGGGTGACTGGCATGGTGATGACGATATGCCAGCGATAACGGCGCAATATACGTTTAGCTTATAATAATATATGCACATATGAGACCAGATAAGGGAATAAAGTCATTTTTTGCAGAGGCGCGCTCAGGAATGGAAGAAAGGGAGTCATATTATTGCAAGGAAACTAAGAGGCATGGGCGTACAATGACATAACATACTGCAGTTTTCGGATGAAACACGCACCACAGGCTACTCTACGAACGATTATAAGATAATAGGCGAGTCCAGGTAGGGTAAAAAGGGGGGTAAGCAATGTTAATTGAAGTTGTAAGTGAAATAGTCACTGTTGACTAGTTAGTATCATAATAGCGGATAATATACTTATCAAAAGGTCTTGCGCCGCCCTAGTTTGGATCCTGGATACGCCTATGATGAAGTACAACATGCAAAAAGGAACTATCTATGATCAGTAACATATTTATAGTGCTGGGTAGCAACTTGTCTGCGGTTAATATTTTTTCCCAATTTTACCCCCCTTTTTCACTAACCTGGTACCGCCTTTGGAAAAAAATATGATTTTATAACTGTTTTTTTCTAATGTCTCAATCACATACCATTTCATTTATCAAAAAAAACAACATCAAAAAATGGTTTTATTACGCATTTACTTCACCCCCATATTGAGTGACCTGCACACGCCTATGATTTTTGAATTTTCAAACGTCGCCATCATATATCAATTTCCGATTCAATCTCTATCGATTCCTATTAGTTGTGTTAAAATCGGTCGATAAACATGAAAGCTATGTTGGATCAAAAATACCACTAAAATTTGTAGTTTTTGCCCCCCTGTTGCTCCCTATCCCAAATTTATATATTTTTATTATTTATAAATGTAGATCGTGTTGCGGGGAATCAAACACCGTTTCATTTTTGAAAATCGGACGGGTAGATCTCGAGATCTCCGGGGGGCGGAATCCGCCCGCCCCCCCCCCCCCCCCCCTGTTACAAATAGGGGTAGCCAGGAGCCTGTTACAAATAGGGTTAAATTGCATGGTATATGCTCAGGACAAGATGTTAGATGTCCTTGTGCGCTTATAAGGGGGAGGGGCGCAGTACCGCCCAATGGGTAATGCCTCCACCATCTGATATCGCTAAATAAATATGCATAGATTCTAGGAGACCGGTGCAAAAGCAGCTCCACATTCATTTGTTTTGGATAAGTTTCTGGTCTAATTGCAAAATAAGTAAATCAATAAAGTTAAAACTCACAACACTTAACTTATCTTAGTTAAACGTATTTATTGTAAATTTAGTGCTGAAGTCTTAACTCGCGCTTGACCGGGGGGGAGGAAATATTCCCTCCTGACGAATGTTCGATAAGCAACAGCTCAATAAACAACTCAATATACTCAATAAATAGCCCAATAAATAACAGCACCATTAACGCAAAACTTGGGACACCTTCTACATTAATTGTATGTCTTCCGTGCAAAAATCAAGCAATTTCGTCGCACAAAATTTGAGATATAGCCAATTTAGTGACGTCACTACACACGAGTTTGACGAACAAATCAGCTAAACTGTAACAGGCCGTACAAGGGCCATTTTTGGAGACAAATACAATAGAAAACGTTCAAAAACAGAAAATAACAAGGCCTACAAAATGGCGAACTCGGACTTGTGAACCTCTTGTTTTTACCCCCCCCCCCCCCAAAAAAAAAATCAAACAACGCTTTAAAAAACTCAAAATAAAAACTTTCCAACATTTTCAAGAAAACGGAATATATGTTGGGGAAATAAATATGGACAATACCTAAACCAAATTTCAAAGCAGTATCTTTATTGTTGACTGCCTTATGGCTCCCTAAGCATGAGTAATTTATGACGTCATATTTATAAATTTTCGTTTTGTTTTGCTTTTAATGACCAGATACAGATAAATAAATGCCAGCACTGTTTTTCTGAAACAAAACTTGTCTACAAACATGCCTTTTTATTTAGATTTACCCATTTCAATTTTTGACCATATGTGACCTGAGGTTGACCTGAGTTGACACTGCATTGACTTAAATGAGGTCAGATGGTAAAATGACTATCAATTTCGAATTATACGTGTAAAATAACCCATAAAACATGTGTCGCATGACTTCCGAAAATCTTCTGCGCCTAGTGACCTTTTGTGACCTGACATTGACCTTCACCTTTGCCAACAATCTCACTTTAGCTCATACGGGATGTGTATTATACCTTTGGGAGCACTTTGGGTGATCATGGTCGCAATCAAAGGCTTTGGATGGAAAGTATTATAAACTTAAATACCGCCAATTTGACCTTTGACCCGACCTTGACCAGATATGTGAGCTCAATTCGAAAATTTCGAGTATGTCTTGCGTCTCATTGAGAGCTTTCGAATGCCGCCTTGCGCGTCTCGCTGCGATCACAGAAATAACGAGGGGGCAATATCCCCCCCCCCCCTGGTCAATGGCGTTCGGCTGAGACTCCGGTCAAGTACGGGTTAAGCGTTGGCACAAAGAAGGTTTATTTGATTTCTCCAAGTTTTCCGGCACTTTGGATATCATCAAGGTCCATTGTGACCCGGCAGAAAACTCGGCTAAATGACGCCGTGTCGCCAGTTGAGATACGGACGAGTTGGTGAGCTACTAGCGTCATCTATAAATTGCTGGTGTTTGCCACCTGCTAGGAATGCCATCAGTAGTTCACGGCATTAACCCGCCAGTTACTGGGGTATATTTCATGACGCGACTTACTGGGGGGTGGGGGGGGGGCTAATTTTTGCCCCCCTCGAATCTCCGGAACCACTGAACCGATTGAAAAAATTCAAACGGCATTCGATATCCCTGGTAAATTTATCGAGGGAAACAATATTGTTGACCTCGGGATCACCGATGACGTCACAGGTCAGGTCAAGTACAAAATGTTTGACCGTATCAAAGGTCTCGATGGATGGAATTGTCGCGCAAAATTGCGATATTAAACGGATAAACAGTCAATAAATCGGTATGATTCGTGTGTCTGACACTTCTAAGTACCATTATAAGCTGTGTATGATCTTGGGTCAGGTCAAGGTCATCCGAGGTCACGAGGTCAAACTGCAGATTACGGTCATTAGGCGTTGTAACACATGTGCATGGGTTTGTTTTTCGCATAAAACGCGAAAAATGACCTTAGAACATTGTTTGTTCCATATAAATAGAAGTAAAAAGCAAAAAAAAAGATTTTTTATGCATAGTAATGCTGTGAGAGGTGGTCGATTTTTGTAATTTAAAGGTCATAAGTCAGTAATTTTTGAATATATCGACTTCAAATTTGGTACACATATTCACCGACCACGTCTCAATAACATACAATCCGGTTTTTGGGAAATTCTGATTTTTTTTGTTGAAAATTTGGTAAAAACAAAAACAAAATGGATTTTTCCAAATTTGGAATAAAAAAACTCAAAACTTCGAGATTGCAGTTTCATAGACCGGTCTATTGTCAGTAATTTGATTTAATACGATTGAAATTATCTCAAACATTGTATCTTTGACAGCGTTTTCCGCAAACCATTATTTTGCAACAAAAAACGAAGAACATGACGTCTTTCTGACGTCATTTCCGGTTGACCTATCATAAACTCAACTTTTTACTTTGGCCAACATGTGTAGAATTAATGTGAGAGAAGGTACTGCTAGATTGGTGACGATACTAGTGTTGGTTTAGAGGTTATTGCAAAATAACAAGAGGAGGGGGGGGGCAAAAAATAGTCCCCCCCCCCCCCCCAGTAAGTCGCGGGTTAAGTTGACAGTCCAGCGCACCAGCTTTACACAACATCTAGCCAGCGCATGACGTATGTGAACCAGATATAACGATAATATACTGATGCGACTCCAATGGCGATAGAAACCAGTAAGGCGCCGTAGTTGGCGATGAACGAGCGAGCGCGAAGTATGAGGAATCTCAACACGATCGGGCAAGTAGTTTCTGAGATACAAAAAAAAAGTGCGCACGTGCGCACGTGCAGAGGCACCCACCCCTGACTTGAAGGAAACTGGCGGATGAGAGATCCCTAACCATACACCAAATTTGAACACAATCGGCTCAGCCGTTTCTGATATATAGAATAGGGGTGTACACGTGCGCGCCTTGCGGAGTCACGCCACCCCTGAGTTGTGTGAAAGTGGCGGCTGAGGGGTCCCTAACCACACACGAAATTTGCACATAATCTGCCCAGCCGTTGCAGAGTTATTGCGAGAAAATACTTTTCAACACCTCTCACGCGGCACGCGCCACGCGCAGTGGTAGTCACCCACATGAGTCGGCATTGGTCTCTAACAGGGTAGGTTAGATGGGGCTGATAAGCAAAGAAGTCCGCTTGTCAATGGGACGTGCGGTTACAGAGATATGAGCTTCTCAAAAGCGTTTCCACGGGCCGGGCCGGGCCGGGCCGCTCATAATCATATTTTTCCCATACAATACACCACGGAAGGACAAGCGATCGCGGTCGCTCGCTCGTAATCGCCAAGATATGTGTTTATGAATATCTTGAATGGGGTATGTCAGTTGGAAAGGATGTAGATGGCGCTGATGTACAATGTGACCCAAGCGGCGATCACCGCCATTGGCGACAATGCATTAAGTCACTGTTTGAGGGTGGCTTTAAAAATAGTTACGATGTAAAATGCTAAAGGGCCAAGTCTCATGTGGTTCGCTGAAGTTTTCTGAGTTAAATGCTGCCATTTTTTGATGATTTAAATAATTGGGGTTGCACAAAATCGCCCCGAAGTCAACCATGCGTGGCGAGCCGTCATAAGGGCGATCGGGCCGTCCGGCCCCAGCAGGCGATCGACCATGTCGTCTCGCCGCAGCCGGCCGTCGTCGCCGTCGTTTTCGGTGGCGAGAGCTGCGGCTCGGGTGAACGGCAGTATTTTAGTTTACCGTCATTATTTATATTTATCATACGATCAAGGCCACACAAGATGGTGATGGGAATGAGCGATGGTGCAGGCGGCGCAGAAGGAACGAGAGGAGCTGAAGGAGTGACACTGAGCACGGAATACAATTAGACCATATGCCGCCGCACTTAGCAAGGTCCTGCCGCCTGTTAGTCCTGTCCTGACGGTGTTGGTTGGTCCTGCCGTATTTTATATGAAAGTTTGTGTATTTTCCTCATATTTTCTGGAGAGCATGGCGGTCTGTGCCGCTCCAGCAGGATGTCATAAACAGGTGTCGACAATACGATATTCTGCTCAATCGAAGGTGGGTATGTGTTTTAGCAGTGTTTCAAACAGTAAGTCCCATCTGTGGTGACATCGCAATTAATGCACAGTTAAAGCCTTTCTTCCATATTTTGTATTAAATATATGAATGTTTATCAGTTTAACAATCAAATGTACAACCATTGTTGTTTGCCACCAATATGTTGTTGTTGTTTGGCCCGAAGCCACGGTGGATAGAAAGATTGCCCGCCCAGGAGCCGCAGCCAGCAGCCCCAACGACGGCTTCCGCGGCGAGTCGATATGGTTGATCGTCCGCTGAGGCTGGATGGGCCGCTCGCCCTTATGGCGGTTCGCCACGATGGTTGACTTCCGCGATTTTGTGCCACCCCCAATTATTGATATCATCCAAAAAAATGGAAAAATTCAACTCAGAAAACTTCAGCGAACCACATGAGACGTGAACCTTTAGCACTTTCGATCGTAACTATTTTTAGAGCCACCTTCAAACAGTGACTTAATACATCGTCGCCAATGGCGGCAATCGCCGCTTGGATCACATTGCTGCCCAGCGCCCCTGGCGGCGGAAATTTTGCTGATATACCCCATTGACCATGTGGTCGTGGTGCGTGTTATTTTGACACGGTTAAAGGGAGTGTGGCTACTCACCCCGCTTATTTGGGGTTATTGACACTGGTTTATAGAACAAAGTTGTCTGAATCAAACCCAGCATTTCATTTTTCCAAATTCACACTAGTAGCCGTTTTCACGAAGGATTATTGCGCTGAGAAGATTCTGAAAAGTGTCTCAGAAGTTTGGATATAGAAGTCTTAGTATATTATACATTCCAAGAAATAAATGACTGATTTAGGCGTTATTACAAAAATGCAGTAGTTACGGAAACATGTATTGAGCTCATAACAAGTTTATGATACAAAATTGACCGTTTTTAAAGAACATACATAAGCGTCTAGAGTCCATTCGTTGAGTTTAGCATACCGTCTAGGGTGCGTCATTTTTTAACTTTTGTCAAAACATTTTGGTTTACGCATTTTTTCCCATGCTTTCAACCATGCTGATCACGAATATGGCTTCCATTTTATATTGAACCCCCGGAACATCGAGCTCTTTTTGTTTGTAAATCTCATTTTTCTCCATGTTTGCCATTTTTGCGCATTCGTTTACCATCGACCCAATCTGCATTTCTGAATTATTCTATGGCATTGCAGTGCTATCAGACCAATGCCGGCTCTAAATATAACAGGCAACGAATAAAATCAGAGATGTCAGAGTACATGTACACCGGTTACAGCGCGTTGCTTCGAAAACGTACGAGATACAGATACGATGATTCGGTGTAGAGAACAGATACATCGTATCTGTTCTCTGACCAGATGAAATACGACACGAGTACAGTGACGGCTCTGCAGAGGATAGTCAACTTCCTCTGCCTCATCTACGTGCCGCACTTTCTGAAGGCAGGACATGGTGCCGATGCACCGGTAAACGACCTGAAGCTCTACCGGCAGCTGTTCTTCTACAGGTAAACCACCAATGAAGATTGATTAAATCTATAAACTATCCAACACTGATGTTAAACATTGCTGTCGGTACATGCAATGTGCATACGTACATGTATACATGAAGCTGCATTTCCTCAGGTCGGTGGATCTCCAGCTGGCGGACGTGGCTCTGGAGAAGCTGCGAAGGCATGGTTGGTACCTGGACGCGACTGTGGTGCCGTTTGCGCTTTTCTCCGAACTCCTGACACCTGAGCAGAAGTCGAAGTTGGCGGTGACTATCACCAGCTACGCGGGAACGGCCGGCGAGCTGAAGGTGCAGCCGCCGTCCTTCCCCGATGTGCGACCCGAGACCGACCTCTGTGACCTAGTGGGTGAGGGCAGCTTGGTCCTGTTCTCGCTGCTCAAGCTGGGCCACAGCTGGATGGAGATGCCCCCAGCAGAGTGGAAGGCGAGAGAAGACTACGGCTCGGTGAAGGAGTTTGTGACTACGGTGAAAATGACAAATGACGTCGCAGAGAGGGCAGTCAAGATGATTACCGACTATGCAACCATCCTCACAAACGACGAGCGAAAGAGGCAGTGGCTCCTTCAGGGGTCGAGCAGAGCCGCAATCGATATGGCGACACTAAGAAGTCCACGCTCAAAAATAAATGAAAGCAGCCAGTGCTGATGGCAGTAAAGTATTGACGTTGATGACGTGTTTCACTCTCGGGTTTGGATAAATACGCTGTTTGCAACGTTTTCGAAGCAACGCGCTGTAACCGGGGTACATGTATACTCTGACATCTCTGATTTTATTCGTTGCCTGTTTTATTTAGAGCCGGCATTGGTCTGATAGCACTGCAATGCCATAGCATAATTCAGAAATGCAGATTGGGTCGATGGTAAACGAATGTGCAAAAATTGCAAAAATGGAGAAAAAATGAGATTTACAAACAAAAAGAGCTCGATGTTCCGGGGGTATAATACAAAAATGGAAGCCATATTCGTGATCAGCATGGTTGAAAGCATGGGAAAAAATGCGTAAACCTAAATGCTTTGACAAAAGTAAACAAATGTGCGGCCAATAGCGTCACACATCACCAGGGGTAGGCAGGATTTCTCCTAGGGAGGGAGGGGGGGAAATGGGATCAGAGGGGCCCTCGTAGCCAATGGAGGCCCACATAATTAAAACAGTACAGTATGTTATATGTTGTAAAGCGACAAATCACTTTGGACATTTTTTTAAGGGGGAAAGTAAAAAACTGAAAGTTTTGCAAATCCGCGATAGACATTTTCAATATAATGTCATTTCCGTTCTTTAGTCGTTTTTTATTTGCAATTTGCTTCAAAACTCGATTTTCTACGATTTTTCAAACATTTATTGTTTTTTTCACCAAAAATGGCATGACATGACTTGATTAACCCGCGCGGCGCTGGGGTCTCCATCCGAACGTGCGGCTCTGGGGGGTAAATTTTACCCCCCTCGTATCTTCCGAACCAATAACGGCAGCGAGATGCGCAAGGCGGGGATCGAAAGCTCTCAGTGAGAAGAATCTAACGCATTCCCGAAAATATTAACATAAAGTCATATGTCAGGTCACGGTCAGGTCAAGTGTCAAAATGTAATTATTTGGGTTTTTGGGCTATACTTTCCATCCAAAGCCTTGTATTGCAACTATTATCTCACAAAGTGCTCCCAAATGTATAATGCATCTCCCGCATAAGTAAAAGTGAAATTTTAAGCAAAGGTCAAGGTCAAGGTCAGGTCACAAAAGGTCACAGGTCTACGAAAGCCATGCGACACATGTTGTATGGGTTATTTTACACGTATAATTCGATAGAAGCAGCCATTTTCACAGCTTGACACCATATAATTGCCCTCAGGTCAAGGTCAGGTCACAATAAGGTCAAAATTTGAAATTGATTAATCTAAATAAACATTGCATGTTTCTAGACTAGTTTTGTCTTCGAAATACAGTGGTGGCATTTATTTGTCTGTATCTGGTCAGTAAAAGCCAAAAAACGCAATTTAAAAAAATGACGTCATGAGTTACTTATTCTTAGAGAGCCATAAGTCAGTCAAAAATAAAGAAATTGCTTTGAAATTTGGTTTGAACATCGTTCATACTCGGTTCTCTAATATATCTTCCGTTTTTTTTTTAAATCTTCAAACAAAAAACTTTTGTGAAAAATCTTCCCCAAAAATCTTTTTTTTTTGCATTTTGGGAGTCAAAAACCCACAATTTTGAACATCTGAGATAGCCATGTTAAAGACAATGTTATTTGCTTTCTTTTGACGCCTTTTATTTGCGATTTGCATCAACACGCTATTTTCTACGATTTTTCAAACATTTAACGTTTTTTCACCAAAAATGACATGACATGACGTCACTAAAACGTCATTATCTCCTCAAAATTCTCACGAATTAAAAAAAAATTGTAACACAAGATGTAGAATTGATGTACCATAAGGTACCAAAAGTTTCATTTCGATATCAGTCATAGTTTTCAAGTTATAGAGAAAATCCGGGAGGGGGGGTAAAATTTACCCCCCAGCGCCGCGCGGGTTAACCCTCGCCCTACGGGATATTTTTTCACCTTCGCCCTACGGGGGCCGGGGGGCCTGACAGCCCCCGCTGTTAACTTCCAAACCAAGCAACTTAGAGCAGCAATGCAGTAAGAACCAGCATGTTGCCTGTCATGAGAGGAAGCGAGCAGTATGCGATTTTTAGGTTCAGGTCAACGGGTGACCTTCCAGGTCAAGTGAATGACCTCGGATTTACCACGTCAAGAACAGCGATGTTGCTCTTCAGAAAACCTCAAAATTAGAAATGGATAAATGTGAATAAAAAGGCATGTTCCTAAACCAGTATTGGCTCATAAATACAGACAAGGTAATTATTTGTTCGTATCTTGTCAAAAAAAGTCAAAAAAGTTATTTTTACAAATGACGTCATCAATTTCTTACACTTAGGGAGCCATTACTCAGTCAAAAATGAAGATATTACTTTGAAATTTGGTATGGGTATTCTCTATACTCAGTTCTCTCACATATATTCTGGTTTTTCTAACATCTTTGAAAATTTTGATTTTGTGGTGATTTAAAAAAAAACATCAGTTATTTTTTTTATTTTAGGGGTCAAAAACCCAAAAGTGTGAAAATCTGAGATTGCCATTTTAAAGAGAATGCCATTTTGTATTTTTGGTGAATTGTGTTTGTAATTTGCTTTAAAACTCTGTTTTCTACGATTTGTCAAATATTTCTCGTTTTTTTACCAACATGACGTCATCAAAACATGATTATCTCCCAAACTACTTAACCAATTTCAATTAAATTTTACAGCATACTTATAATTGTTGTAAACTCAGCTACCGAAAATGTCAGCAAGATGCGCCGCATGTATATAAGTTATTCAAGAAAAACCTCAGGGGGGGGGGGTTCTGTCAGCCCCCCCCCCCCCCACTCCCGTAGGGCAAGGGTTAAAATGTAATTATCTCCCAAAGTACTCCACCATTTTCACTGAAAAACAAAACTACACGAATTTAAGCCACTTCAATTTCTAGTTCTGAGTTTGTTTACGTTTTCTATTTAACCTTTATTAATGTTAACTCTATGTTATACAGCTGAATAATTGGGAACTGATGGGCTGTTGCGTCTCCCTAATGCTGATGACACAGCCTACATCAAAGCCTTATGTTGTAGTTGCGCCCATACTGTGATGCCCCGGCTCCAGCGGCAGCAGGGGCGCCTACAGGGCGCCACGTCAAAAAATTGCTACTGCAAAAAAATGGCGTTGGGGGCGACATCACATGGTATTTGCTTGTACGGACGCTTATTGTCCGGTTTAGAGGGCACCGGCTCCGCTCTGCATGGCAGTGGCATTTGCCTCTAGGGGTGTCTAATGGCTGACTTTCAGGACGCCTTTCCTGTCTCTATGGACGTGTTTCATTTCTAACTGATTCACCGCCTAGACAAAATTTGCCTTTTTGCCCAGTCTGCATCTTGGAACATAGTGTCAGCGCATGGAGCATCACAGCGCTCCGGCGCGGCCACAATGACACGCAGCTATTCAAGGTGCATGCAACTGTGATTAATTTGTTAAATCCATTGCGTTTGGCGACAACATGTTCCGAGGTATGACGATGTCATGTACACATTTTTAAAATTAATCGTGGTATCGCGATATAAGAATATTTGCTTATTATTTGCGTAAACGAGGATGCGGAAAAAGCATCGCGAGGTTAATACAATTAATTAATTTTAAAGATATTTTACGAAATACTAATACTACGAAATACTATACGATAGTTGGTACTATGATACTATACTAAATACTAACACGAAATACTCAAATACAATATTTTACGTTATTACCGAGCTGGTGCGAAGCACCCGTGAGGTTTCTCGCCAACTTGATTTACATTTGACCCGGCCGGCCCGACACGGCCCGCCCCCGCCCGAACCGGCCGTACAGACGCTTTTCGTAAGCTAATAACTTTGCAACCACTGCTCCGATCGAGATCGGGTTTTCACCATTGGATACCACCATCAAATCAATTTTGTTTTTGGTATGGTGGGTTCTGGTGGCGTACGCAAACGTCGAAATGAACCAAAATCATTCTGGATCAAAAATGGCATTATTAATATAAACATTCGTCTTCTATACAATGAAGCATGTTTTGCTAGGGCGGCGTAATGCCTTCCGAGGGCGGCGATGTACCTTCTGAGGGCGACATAATGCGTTGTAAGGCCGGCAAGCTGTCTTCTGAGGGTGCCAGGGTGCCTTTCAAGAGTGCTACAATGCTGTCGGTAGACACAAGGGCGCCCTGGCGGCCTCCTGAGAACGCTACGGCGCCTTCGGTGCCGGCAAATCCTTTGCAAGAACAGCGAGGGCGCCGCTTTCTAAGGCAGGAGACTTCAGCCCCTACGCCCTCCCCTCCTGGATCCGCCACTGATGGGTATGCGGAACGTAGGTAGTCCCATGTATAAAGTACCCAATAAACTAGATTAGGTGCCCCAGGAATTTGGTACTTTACGGATGGTACCAACGCAATAAAATAACCATCGTGAAAACGGCTTATTACAACCTACTGCGGAGGTAGATCTAGCACAGAAGGTTATGTGGTTATGTGTATATAGCCTGTTTTACTATCTTAACCCGCGCACTGCATGGGGGGGTGATTCCCCCCCCCCCCCTCTCCTCAGGTTTTTCTCAGATAGCGAAAAAACGGCGGCGCGCAGAGACACCGGGTTTTCGCACACCTGTTTGGACATCAATTGCGAACACTTTGAAGAAACAAAATTACTTCAGGTCATCTCAGGTCAGGTCACCAGACCAGGTCAAGTGACCCCACCTCCAAAACGTTTGCAGTTGTGCCAAAACCAGAGTTTCTCACCGATCAGTTTGAAACCTACAGGATGTCATGCGGGCATAAGTACTTACAATTCGTTTATCTCGGAATTTTGATATCGGTGACCTAAGGTCAGGTCAATTTCGTGACCTCCCATAATAAGTTAATGGGGAAATATTAAAATGCTTCCTATTTCAAGGATATGCATGATATTAGTAATATTACTTCTGGATCAGCTTATTATAGGATGTTCTTGATGATCCAAGTGTAAGTTTTGTTCAGTGACCTCCATGGGGTCATTTGAAGTCATCCGAGTTCACCATCACTTATTTGTCAATAACTCGTGACATAATAAAGATAGAGAAGTAAAACTGACAGAAATGTGTTTATCTCGTCGATACATTTCTCCCTATATGCAACATGACCTACTTGGGTCTTGGTCTCAGGTCAAGGTCACGTGACCTGTGGTCACATTTTTAAGTTGACCTTACAAGGTTACCATGTATATAATTTGAAGTGCCTTGACGAGACAAACACAATGGCGGAAATAGTTTTCGTTATCTTTATTAGGTAAAAAATTATCAGCGAAAAACAGTTTTGCTAAAAAACTGTATTTTTTTCCTTTTTTGACCTCTGGAGCCTTCAATATTGACTTGAGATCAAATTTGAGGACACTTTTTCGATTGCAAATTTCAATGGCTGGCGATTTTTTTCCGGTTGTTTCTAGCTAGCATAGTTTCCGAGATATGTGGGAATTTCTGGAGCGAAGTCCTAAAACAGGAAAAACTGGAAAATGTGACCTTTGATGACCTCTGGTGACCTCAATTTTGACCTGACCTAAACAAATACTGAATATTTTCGATAGAACTTGTATCAAGCTATCAAACACCGTTTTCCGCTTGTCCGTACATAGCGTAGTTTTCGAGATCTCACGGGGGGTGGGCGGAAATCACCCCCCCCCCCCCCCTGCAGTTCGTGTTCGGCGCAAATCCCCTGCAGTGCGCGGGTTAATAATTAACAGTCTTTCAATTTTTCAATCCAGCACATTATATATCAATGCAAAGTGAAGGCACCTACATTTCCCTATGGTGGCCTTACGCTTCCAGCCGCCCGGGAGCGACAAATGAGCGGCTCGGTTCGTAACGTGGTATACTTTTTATTTTAAAAAAAAATGGTATGCATTCAATCACCCCTCCTTGTTTAATAATTGCCGATAGACGTATATGTATGTCAGTGGTTGGCGCGCCAGGCAAGCCAAAATCTGCTTTGTTTCATTTTCTTCATTTCCAGGGCCAATTATGAAGAAAGTATGAGCTGCATACAAAAAAGATTATTGCAGTCGAAACATTCAGACAATTTTATATAAGTCAGGCAGGTTTAATCGCCGAAATTCTGCCATTTGTGTTTTGGCATTTATTGCGTCTAAATCGGAAACGTCCCATAGTCCAGCGTCAAGAACATGCTGTACAAAACGTCCCATAGTCCAGCGTCAAGAACATGCTGTACAAAACGTCCCATAGTCCAGCGTCAAGAACATGCTGTACAAAACGTCCCATAGTCCAGCGTCAAGAACATGCTGTACAAAACGTCCCATAGTCCAGCGTCAAGAACATGCTGTACAAAACGTCCCATAGTCCAGCGTCAAGAACATGCTGTACAAAACGTCCCATAGTCCAGCGTCAAGAACATGCTGTACAAAACGTCCCATAGTCCAGCGTCAAGAACATGCTGTACAAAACGTCCCATAGTCCAGCGTCAAGAACATGCTGTACAAAACGTCCCATAGTCCAGCGTCAAGAACATGCTGTACAAAACGTCCCATAGTCCAGCGTCAAGAACATGCTGTACAAAACGTCCCATAGTCCAGCGTCAAGAACATGCTGTACAAAACGTCCCATAGTCCAGCGTCAGCGTCAAGAACATGCTGTACAAAACGTCCCATAGTCCAGCGTCAAGAACATGCTGTACAAAACGTCCCATAGTCCAGCGTCAGCGTCAAGAACATGCTGTACAAAACGTCCCATAGTCCAGCGTCAAGAACATGCTGTACAAAACGTCCCATAGTCCAGCGTCAAGAACATGCTGTACAAAACGTCCCATAGTCCAGCGTCAAGAACATGCTGTACAAAACGTCCCATAGTCCAGCGTCAAGAACATGCTGTACAAAACGTCCCATAGTCCAGCGTCAAGAACATGCTGTACAAAACGTCCCATAGTCCAGCGTCAAGAACATGCTGTACAAAACGTCCCATAGTCCAGCGTCAAGAACATGCTGTACAAAACGTCCCATAGTCCAGCGTCAAGAACATGCTGTACAAAACGTCCCATAGTCCAGCGCAAAGAACATGCTGTACAAAACGTCCCATAGTCCAGCGTCAAGAACATGCTGTACAAAACGTCTCATAGTCCAGCGTCAAGAACATGCTGTACAAAACGTCCCATAGTCCAGCGTCAGCGTCAAGAACATGCTGTACAAAACGTCCCATAGTCCAGCGTCAAGAACATGCTGTACAAAACGTCCCATAGTCCAGCGTCAAGAACATGCTGTACAAAACGTCCCATAGTCCAGCGTCAAGAACATGCTGTACAAAACGTCCCATAGTCCAGCGTCAAGAACATGCTGTACAAAACGTCCCATAGTCCAGCGTCAAGAACATGCTGTACAAAACGTCCCATAGTCCAGCGTCAAGAACATGCTGTACAAAACGTCCCATAGTCCAGCGTCAAGAACATGCTGTACAAAACGTCCCATAGTCCAGCGTCAAGAACATGCTGTACAAAACGTCCCATAGTCCAGCGTCAAGAACATGCTGTACAAAACGTCCCATAGTCCAGCGTCAAGAACATGCTGTACAAAACGTCCCATAGTCCAGCGTCAAGAACATGCTGTACAAAACGTCCCATAGTCCAGCGTCAAGAACATGCTGTACAAAACGTCCCATAGTCCAGCGTCAAGAACATGCTGTACAAAACGTCCCATAGTCCAGCGTCAAGAACATGCTGTACAAAACGTCCCATAGTCCAGCGTCAAGAACATGCTGTACAAAACGTCCCATAGTCCAGCGTCAAGAACATGCTGTACAAAACGTCCCATAGTCCAGCGTCAAGAACATGCTGTACAAAACGTCCCATAGTCCAGCGTCAAGAACATGCTGTACAAAGCGTCCCATAGTCCAGCGTCAAGAACATGCTGTACAAAACGTCCCATAGTCCAGCGTCAAGAACATGCTGTACAAAACGTCCCATAGTCCAGCGTCAAGAACATGCTGTACAAAACGTCCCATAGTCCATCGTCAAGAACATGCTGTACAAAACGTCCCATAGTCCAGCGTCAAGAACATGCTGTACAAAACGTCCCATAGTCCAGCGTCAAGAACATGCTGTACAAAACGTCCCATAGTCCAGCGTCAAGAACATGCTGTACAAAACGTCCCATAGTCCAGCGTCAAGAACATGCTGTACAAAACGTCCCATAGTCCAGCGTCAAGAACATGCTGTACAAAACGTCCCATAGTCAGTCCCAGCGTCAAGAACATGCTGTACAAAACGTCCCATAGTCCAGCGTCAAGAACATGCTGTACAAAACGTCCCATAGTCCAGCGTCAAGAACATGCTGTACAAAACGTCCCATAGTCCAGCGTCAAGAACATGCTGTACAAAACGTCCCATAGTCCAGCGTCAAGAACATGCTGTACAAAACGTCCCATAGTCCAGCGTCAAGAACATGCTGTACAAAACGTCCCATAGTCCAGCGTCAAGAACATGCTGTACAAAACGTCCCATAGTCCAGCGTCAAGAACATGCTGTACAAAACGTCCCATAGTCCAGCGTCAAGAACATGCTGTACAAAACGTCCCATAGTCCAGCGTCAAGAACATGCTGTACAAAACGTCCCATAGTCCAGCGTCAAGAACATGCTGTACAAAACGTCCCATAGTCCAGCGTCAAGAACATGCTGTACAAAACGTCCCATAGTCCAGCGTCAAGAACATGCTGTACAAAACGTCCCATAGTCCAGCGTCAAGAACATGCTGTACAAAACGTCCCATAGTCCAGCGTCAAGAACATGCTGTACAAAACGTCCCATAGTCCAGCGTCAAGAACATGCTGTACAAAACGTCCCATAGTCCAGCGTCAAGAACATGCTGTACAAAACGTCCCATAGTCCAGCGTCAAGAACATGCTGTACAAAACGTCCCATAGTCAGTCCCAGCGTCAAGAACATGCTGTACAAAACGTCCCATAGTCCAGCGTCAAGAACATGCTGTACAAAACGTCCCATAGTCCAGCGTCAAGAACATGCTGTACAAAACGTCCCATAGTCCAGCGTCAAGAACATGCTGTACAAAACGTCCCATAGTCCAGCGTCAAGAACATGCTGTACAAAACGTCCCATAGTCCAGCGTCAAGAACATGCTGTACAAAACGTCCCATAGTCCAGCGTCAAGAACATGCTGTACAAAACGTCCCATAGTCCAGCGTCAAGAACATGCTGTACAAAACGTCCCATAGTCCAGCGTCAAGAACATGCTGTACAAAACGTCCCATAGTCCAGCGTCAAGAACATGCTGTGCAAAACGTCCCATAGTCCAGCGTCAAGAACATGCTGTACAAAACGTCCCATAGTCCAGCGTCAAGAACATGCTGTACAAAACGTCCCATAGTCCAGCGTCAAGAACATGCTGTACAAAACGTCCCATAGTCCAGCGTCAAGAACATGCTGTACAAAACGTCCCATAGTCCAGCGACAAGAACATGCTGTACAAAACGTCCCATAGTCCAGCGTCAAGAACATGCTGTACAAAACGTCCCATAGTCCAGCGTCAAGAACATGCTGTACAAAACGTCCCATAGTCCAGCGTCAAGAACATGCTGTACAAAACGTCCCATAGTCCAGCGTCAAGAACATGCTGTACAAAACGTCCCATAGTCCAGCGTCAAGAACATGCTGTACAAAACGTCCCATAGTCCAGCGTCAAGAACATGCTGTACAAAACGTCCCATAGTCCAGCGTCAAGAACATGCTGTACAAAACGTCCCATAGTCCAGCGTCAAGAACATGCTGTACAAAACGTCCCATAGTCAGTCCCAGCGTCAAGAACATGCTGTACAAAACGTCCCATAGTCCAGCGTCAAGAACATGCTGTACAAAACGTCCCATAGTCCAGCGTCAAGAACATGCTGTACAAAACGTCCCATAGTCCAGCGTCAAGAACATGCTGTACAAAACGTCCCATAGTCCAGCGTCAAGAACATGCTGTACAAAACGTCCCATAGTCCAGCGTCAAGAACATGCTGTACAAAACGTCCCATAGTCCAGCGTCAAGAACATGCTGTACAAAACGTCCCATAGTCCAGCGTCAAGAACATGCTGTACAAAACGTCCCATAGTCCAGCGTCAAGAACATGCTGTACAAAACGTCCCATAGTCCAGCGTCAAGAACATGCTGTGCAAAACGTCCCATAGTCCAGCGTCAAGAACATGCTGTACAAAACGTCCCATAGTCCAGCGTCAAGAACATGCTGTACAAAACGTCCCATAGTCCAGCGTCAAGAACATGCTGTACAAAACGTCCCATAGTCCAGCGTCAAGAACATGCTGTACAAAACTTGTCTCTCTACTTGCGTGATGTGACCGTAATTGGATTGTCTTAGGTGCGCCGTTTTACACAACATCGTCTTGCGAATGCGATAATGCTGCGGTGGTCGTTCTTGTAGGTACCGAAACGAAAAATAAGCAAAAACAATATATGAGTTGGAGAAAGTTTAGCAACTTGTTCATTGTGAAAAGGTTATTCAAAATGATCATTTGTGCTAATAATATATTATTTTAATCAAAAGAAAGCCAAACTATTATAATGCGTTTCGATTCACAAATCAACACAGGCTGGGCATTCCTTTGATATCCGATGTCGTACTTCTCGTCAATGACGATACAGCAACAAACAATATTGTTACGAGCACTCGCCTCTGTTGTCGGACAGGGGCGGCGCTGGGCCCTTGAGATTAGGTAGGCAAGGCAGCATTGCATTGTCATAAAAACGTACCCAACAAGCCAATTGTATTGCCATACCTACACCAGTAACACACGTGGATTATAGGTGGCTAAGCTGCAGTTCTTAAAATAATACATAGACGTATCATCGTTTGGAATAATAGTTGAATTTTTGTTTAAAAAAAAATGAACTCCTATGTGGCAGGTTACTAGGAGCCTAATAATTGGTACTGCAGTCATATTTATTTTATGAAGTTTAGTCACTTAACCCTATTCCCTGCGGGGGCAGATTCTGCCCCTCCCGGTAGTTTTTCACTTGCCGCTTCTAAACCGTTAGGCCTAGCGTCCTGAAACTTTGTGACTTTTCCCAATATTGAATAGCGCGTGTTGTGTCAAAATTTTGAAGAAAAAAATCGGTCCAGCAGAGGCGGTTCCAGGCTCCTGTTTTGGGGAGGGTGTTACGAATGCGGTTTTGCGGCGCATACTTCCTTCGTGGTTTGCAGTGCAATAAATACGTCAGAACAATTGCAATGCAATATGTATCATATATACTGGGATTGTACATATTTTTGGGGCAGAGGCGCACTCAGGATAAAAAAATGGGAGGCGATACCCACCCTCAAATTAGGTCCAATTTCAAATTAGTAAGATGATAAAAGCGTTACGCGCATGGTGCCCCATGTTTTTTTTTCCTGGATCGGCCTATGCGCAATATATTAAATTTAACAAATTACAGCATATAATGCCCACATGTGACGTTCATGTCGTCCCAAACAATCACGAACAGCAAATATTTTTTTAAAGAAAATCCCTCCATTTTACATTCCCTGAATACGCCTATGATTTTTTATTTTGTTTTTTGTCTTTTTATATATTAACGACCAGTACATTTTAAGCTCAAAAACGTTTGGGGTATGCAAATCGGTCAAGCCACGTGACCGCAATGACCTTTCAAAAAACACCCAAAAGTTTCGTATTGTTTGCCCCCTGGCCCCCCATTTTTAAACAAAACAAAAAATTTCGGGATTCAAAAAGAGAGATCTTGTCATGACGAATCGATTGGCGTTTTTTCCATCGAAATCGACCGAGTGGTTCTCGAGATCTTTCGGGGGGGGGCAGAATCTGCCCCCCCCCCCCCCCCCCCCGCAGGTTAACGTAATTCTGGCCGCCCGCAGGGAATAGGGTTTAAAAAGTGTGCTATTCTCGATTTTCTAGTGGATTTGCCTACCTTACAGAAATTTTCTGCTGCAAGACCGCAATAGATTTGTACACAGGCTGGTCGAGAATCTAGTGGAACGAGATAGGCAAGCTTAGGCAATGATTTTCTTACATTTGCGCTTTATTTATGGTTTCGAAGGAAATGTTCTTGGACAATTACAAAATTTGCTCCAAGATAGGCCCATTCCGATTGCAGAAAACCATATTAATCAATAAGGAAAAACAAATTAAATGAAAAGAAGGGAAGATAAATATCTGTATCGGAAGAAGACTACCGAACTGGGTATGCATTGCCTACCTTGCCTACATAGGAGAACCGCCCCTGTTGTCGGACGCTGACTGCCGGCCTGGCCAGTACGCTGTTTGTGCGGTCATGTCGAGTCGGAGTCTGACCTCCCGCCAAGGTCACATCCTGGGGCGACAGGCGAAGGCAGCCTACGAGCGCCGCCCACGCGCACGAGCGGTTACAGGCGTGTTTCAGTGGGAGGTCAAAGTGTGACTGGCACAACATCTATTACGGATTAAATTATTTTATCATGTCTAGGAATGCTGAAGATGCACTTAGAAGTTGTCAATTTCAACTTCATCGGTAAATTCTAGGTTTATCATACCACCAACAGGAATGACAGATTAGTACAGCACTGAGCTCTACGGGGCTTCCCTGCTGCTGACACTCACTACAGTTGTTTTTCATCGCATGGAGGCATTGTCGGCTTGCATAAAACTAGTTTGTGTCGTTCCTTAGCACCCTATTGTTACCGGTCAGGTTTTGGTTTCAAGTTTGGCTTCTGCTCTGTGTCTGGTTCCGGCTAAGACCCCAGTTTTGGTTTGGGCTCTGTCTATCTCTTGCTCCGCTAAAGCAGGGCGTGGATAGGGCTGGTTAATTCGGCTGAAGCAGTGCTGTTACAAATAACAAGTTTTCCAATCGTGCATCATTTAATCAAAATTTCCATGGCATCAAAAGTACAAGCAAATATTAAACAACACATCAAGGAAACATTTGGCAAAACCGCGTCTTATACATTGATCACGTTATAATTAAATGCATGCATATGCATACTATACACTTTCGGGGCAGCTTACCTGAGCTCTACACCACTCTCGCCCATAAGTACAGCCTCGACGGAAATGGCAACGAACATCATACATTCCACACACATTTCCGAAAACATCACCGCAGCGATCCAACGACCACCAGGCATCAGTGCAACTGCAAGGCACCACGGTGACACACCTCTCGCTCCAGTCAAACATGACACTTGGAGTAAGACACGGCGCTTTTGTATCACGAGACAATCACTATAACAGGCAACAGCAACACATCGGTAGTAAACGCAGTAATACTGGTAAGTATAAATGCCTCAGCGTCCGCCAGCCGACTTAACGCATCGTTTTGTAGAGTTCATAGTACATGCCTCTCCTTGCCAGCAACTCCTGATGCGTTCCCTCCTCTGCCACCTTCCCCCGATTCACCACCACAATCTTATCCGCACCCTGGATGGTCGACAGCCTGTGCGCTATCACCAGACAGGTGCGTCCGCTCGCAGCGCGATCTAGCGCCTCCTGGACCAACTTCTCACTCTCTGTATCGAGTGCAGATGTCGCCTCGTCCAGCAGCAGTATGGCCGGCCGGCGCACGAGGGCGCGCGCGATGGCGACGCGTTGCTTCTGGCCGCCGCTTAGCTGGGTGCTGCCGCTGCTGCCCAGACGAGTGTCGTAGCCAGACGGCAGGCTGACGATGAAGCTGTGGATGTTGGCGTCGCGAGCGGCTTCGATGATCTCTGACATCGGCACGTCCCGGCTGGAGGATAGATAGATACAGGGGTGTGCACTGTGATGGACAATGGACATGGCTTGATTGCGCAATGCACAAACATATTCCTTACCACGCATTTGACCTAGAGAGTTTTGATTTGTTATCGTTTATCAACTTTTTTGCGACCCGATCGTGGTTTTGAGTCGCATGAGTAAAATTATTGATGACGATAATCATTGATTCAATAAATATTTTCCGGTATTTACCTAGGACCGTTGGAAAAAAAAATGTGAATACACGGAACAAGAGGGCAAACAAGTTCAATGGGAATTTATCACCAACTACATGATCACAGCAAATTCAGAAGCATTATATGAATACGTAGCATATATAATTAGTAGTTAGTAGTACTAACAAATTCTTAACTCCACCTGTGTCAATTTTTCCAAACAACGGCACTATCTTTGTTTTCAAACACGACGAGACTGCCTATTCTGTTCCTCCTGCGTGTCCTGAGTTCCTACAAACTCCTATAAACTTCCGTACCTATTCCACTTCACCAATCTGAGATGCGCACCTGTTGTCACCGTAGGCGATGTTTTCCCTGATGGTCTTGTCGAACAACACCGGCTCCTGCGACACGATGCCGATGTTGGACCGCAGCCAGCCGAGGTTCAGCGCAGCCACACTCTGGCCGTCCACTTTCTGGGGGGGGGGGGGGGGGGGAATACGATGGTGGTGTGTCACCGTGTTCGCGATGTGAGCACACGTCTACGGACAGCGGCTAAAGGTGCTGTGGTGTATCGGTAAAGGTGCTGTGGTGTATCGGTAAAGGCGCTGTGGTGTATCGGTAAAGGCGCTGTGGTGTATCGGTAAAGGCGCTGTGGTGTATCGGTAAAGGCGCTGTGGTGTATCGGTAAAGGCGCTGTGGTGTATCGGTAAAGGCGCTGTGGTGTATCGGTAAAGGCGCTGTGGTGTATCGGTAAAGGTGCTGTGGTGTATCGGTAAAGGTGCTGTGGTGTATCGGTAAAGGCGCTGTGGTGTATCGGTAAAGGCGCTGTGGTGTATCGGCAAAGGCGCTGTGGTGTATCGGTAAAGGCGCTGTGGTGTATCGGTAAAGGCGCTGTGGTGTATCGGTAAAGGCGCTGTGGTGTATCGGTAAAGGCGCTGTGGTGTATCGGTAAAGGCGCTGTGGTGTATCGGTAAAGGCGCTGTGGTGTATCGGTAAAGGCGCTGTGGTGTATCGGTAAAGGCGCTGTGGTGTATCGGTAAAGGCGCTGTGGTGTATCGGTAAAGGCGCTGTGGTGTATCGGCAAAGGCGCTGTGGTGTATCGGTAAAGGTGCTGTGGTGTATCGGTAAAGGTGCTGTGGTGTATCGGTAAAGGCGCTGTGGTGTATCGGTAAAGGCGCTGTGGTGTATCGGTAAAGGCGCTGTGGTGTATCGGTAAAGGCGCTGTGGTGTATCGGTAAAGGCGCTGTGGTGTATCGGTAAAGGCGCTGTGGTGTATCGGTAAAGGCGCTGTGGTGTATCGGTAAAGGCGCTGTGGTGTATCGGTAAAGGCGCTGTGGTGTATCGGTAAAGGCGCTGTGGTGTATCGGTAAAGGCGCTGTGGTGTATCGGTAAAGGCGCTGTGGTGTATCGGTAAAGGCGCTGTGGTGTATCGGTAAAGGCGCTGTGGTGTATCGGTAAAGGCGCTGTGGTGCATCGGTAAAGGCGCTGTGGTGTATCGGTAAAGGCGCTGTGGTGTATCGGTAAAGGCGCTGTGGTGTATCGGTAAAGGTGCTGTGGTGTATCGGTAAAGGTGCTGTGGTGTATCGGTAAAGGTGCTGTGGTGTATCGGTAAAGGTGCTGTAGTGTATCGGTAAAGGCGCTGTGGTGTATCGGTAAAGGCGCTGTGGTGTATCGGTAAAGGTGCTGTGGTGTATCTGTAAAGGCGCTGTGGTGTATCGGTAAAGGCGCTGTGGTGTATCGGTAAAGGTGCTGTGGTGTATCGGTAAAGGTGCTGTGGTGTATCGGTAAAGGTGCTGTGGTGTATCGGTAAAGGTGCTGTGGTGTATCGGTAAAGGCGCTGTGGTGTATCGGTAAAGGTGCTGTGGTGTATCGGTAAAGGCGCTGTGGTGTATCGGTAAAGGTGCTGTGGTGTATCTGTAAAGGCGCTGTGGTGTATCGGTAAAGGCGCTGTGGTGTATCGGTAAAGGTGCTGTGGTGTATCGGTAAAGGTGCTGTGGTGTATCGGTAAAGGTGCTGTGGTGTATCGGTAAAGGTGCTGTGGTGTATCGGTAAAGGTGCTGTGGTGTATCGGTAAAGGTGCTGTGGTGTATCGGTAAAGGCGCTGTGGTGTATCGGTAAAGGCGCTGTGGTGTATCGGTAAAGGCGCTGTGGTGTATCGGTAAAGGTGCTGTGGTGTATCGGTAAAGGTGCTGTGGTGTATCGGTAAAGGTGCTGTGGTGTATCGGTAAAGGTGCTGTGGTGTATCGGTAAAGGCGCTGTGGTGTATCGGTAAAGGTGCTGTGGTGTATCGGTAAAGGTGCTGTGGTGTATCGGTAAAGGCGCTGTGGTGTATCGGTAAAGGTGCTGTGGTGTATCGGTAAAGGTGCTGTGGTGTATCGGTAAAGGTGCTGTGGTGTATCGGTAAAGGTGCTGTGGTGTATCGGTAAAGGCGCTGTGGTGTATCGGTAAAGGTGCTGTGGTGTATCGGTAAAGGCGCTGTGGTGTATCGGTAAAGGCGCTGTGGTGTATCGGTAAAGGTGCTGTGGTGTATCGGTAAAGGCGCTGTGGTGTATCGGTAAAGGTGCTGTGGTGTATCGGTAAAGGCGCTGTGGTGTATCGGTAAAGGTGCTGTGGTGTATCGGTAAAGGCGCTGTGGTGTATCGGTAAAGGCGCTGTGGTGTATCGGTAAAGGCGCTGTGGTGTATCGGTAAAGGCGCTGTGGTGTATCGGTAAAGGTGCTGTGGTGTATCGGTAAAGGCGCTGTGGTGTATCGGTAAAGGTGCTGTGGTGTATCGGTAAAGGCGCTGTGGTGTATCGGTAAAGGCGCTGTGGTGTATCGGTAACTGTGGTGTATCGGTAACCGGCCGTAACCGGTTCAGAGGATGTACCGGGGACCAATGTACTTTTTTATAGAAACATTTGAAACGATAAACGACGGATAAGATGATACATCAGTCACTGTTAATCTGAAAATTATACGATAATATTATGACTTATGACATGACAGACAATGACAGAAAATGACAGAATATGACTCGTATGACATAAAATATTACATGCATACGGAGAACAAAATTGCATCTGGCATAGAGCATCTTCCGAAGCTCCTCGCATTAAATTCCGCCCGAGGTGCAGCCTGCTAGCCGAATTCAGTTGGATCATGTGCACTTCTTGAGATGTGCCGCCCTCTTACCACATCTCCATGTTCGGGATCATAGAACCTCTCGAGCAGCTGCACACAGGTGGACTTGCCGCAGCCGGAGGCGCCCACCAGGGCCACCTGCTGTCCAGGCTGTACCTCCAGACTGAGGTCCCTCAGAACCGTCACCCCCGGCCGGGTGGGGTACCGGAACTGTACCCCCTGCAGACTGATGGCGCCCCGCAGCTCCGGCTGTCGGGTCAGGTCAGGTCAGGGCAGGGCAGGGCAGGGCAGGGCAGGGCAGGGCAGGGCAGGGCAGGGCAGGGCAGGGCAGGGCAGGGCAGGGCAGGGCAGGTCAGGTCAGGTCAGGTCAGGTCTGACAGGTCAGGTCAGGTCGTGACAGGTCAGGTCAGGTCAGGTCAGGTCAGGTCAGGTCAGGTCAGGTCAGGGCAGGTCAGGTCAGGTCAGGTCAGGTAAGACAGAGACATGGCAGGGCGATGCAATGGTGGTCATAAATGAATAAATTATGGCTCTATAATTATATGCAAGATAGGCGCATCAAATATTTATTGTACGCAGCAAAACTTTTCTTCTAACCGCAAATCATATGAATGAAGCACAACACTCGGCTACTGTATCATAAGCAGCTTTGGCATCACCAAGCCGAGGTGACACTCACTTTAGTTTCTCCTGGAAGCTGCACGTGGGGAGGAGGCATATGATTGAATATATGAATTCAAGACAGTAAGCATCCAATTAGTAAACCAATAAAGCAGCCATTTATTAAGACAGGCTTTAGCAACCAACGAAAATTTACGTAATTCGAGACGAAAATTCGACAAAAATGTCGTCTTTGCAGATGAATTAAAAGAATTGGTTACCCGTTTCTGGAGGGAGCATTAAAGGGAAATAATTATCTTTTCCCACAAAAAAAGTTATTACTTGTAATCGATAGATGAGACCAAAATATATTGTAAATTTATCACATCTTGCCTATAAACATTCCTACCGAAAGAGATTTCAAGTGAAAGTTGATAAGCGTTCCACGCTTATAACGGTCGGTACTCACAAGTACTTGGCAACGAATTCACTGTCCGAGCTAACATTAGCCTGCCTACGCGTTCTTATTTATCATGAAGGCATATAATCTGTTGCATGCACTCTATCTTTTGCGAATATGTACCAAACTTCCATGAAAAATCAACAAACATTTGAAAACAGTGCATTTAAATAGGCTGTTTAGTTTGGCCCCGGACGGCGACCAGTTTAGTGTTCTCTATTAATTAAAAACATGAATGTTTTCCCCACGAATTTTCAACATACAGGTATTCATTACATTGTAATGCACTCATGCAACATTTATCTGAACCGTTTTACCGTAATCAATCAATAAACATCTTAGAAAACCGTGATACATTCGGCGGATTAACTTGTCCCCCTACGACTGCTTATTTAGTGTATGCGATTTGTTGAGAGGTAATTCAACGAGAGGTATTCAACGTTGAACAGATTGATACAAAAGCGCCAGATATGTCGCGTTTCCAATAGTGGAGGGAAACACCGATCACGAACTCTAAAATAAGTATATGTACTTGCTTTTTTCCTAACATCTAACTTTTAATTAGGGAATAATTTTATTTCATCCTTAAATTTAAATCACATCATTTGTATAACATAACGGTGGCCTAAGAAATTGTTACTAACAAAATCAAAAGGTCATTATTTTCCTTTAACCAGTTTGAGTTTGAACTCACCAGTTTGAGTCCAGCCTCTGTCGAACTATCAATGGTGGGTTTCCGATCCAGCAGCGCGAATACTCTCCGCGCGGCCACGAAAGCCTTGTTGATGTCGGGGGAGAAGGCGACGGCGGCACCGATCACCATCGTGCCGTATATCAGGCTCTCAGTGATCCTGTCAACACAGAGCAGGAGTGTCAGATTCTGCAAGTCAGATTCACATTCAAATTGATGTCAGATTCAGGTTCCGCACAGCTCGGTTATATTGTATTCTCTCTCACCACCAACGGGACATTTGCGCCCAGGTACAGGGGCTCTTTGTCCTCCTAAAGTTACGACCACTGTGCGGGAGCCAACCTCACACCTGATCGCCAGTCGGAGAAGTGATCCGAAGAGCGGGCGGCACCGGGATTCGAACCCGGGTTCTCCCGCTTCGCAGGCCATCGCCAAACCGACTGAGCTAGTCAGGCCGTGATCAGGCTTTGTCAGAGTCTCTGGTTCAGTACGTGTACAACAGTGTTCGTCACGGGCCCACCAACCCCCAGCCCGGGCCCATGAACACCAACCCCGGGCCCAGACCAGGCCCGATCAAATTAATAATATTGAGGCCCAGGCCCGGTCCGGCCCGTTCAGATTAAGCATATCATTATTTTACCAAAATTTGCAATCATTATTCTACCATATTTACTTGTATACTATAAATTTGAAACAATGAACCAACTATGCTAACCAAAAAAAAAACACAGCCATAGCAACAGTGTGTTGCTGTGGAAGTAAACTGCTGGTTAAACTATTGTTAAGCTCTGACCTGAGCTTGCGCGCATTACTTCAACATTCTCAGCCCAGGCCCGACCAGAGAGCCCGGTGATTCCCTTAAAGTTGAGTCCCGGCCCAGGCCCGGCCCAGGCCCGGTCCATGGCCCATAGGGCCAGCCGGCCCGTGGCGAACTCTGGTGTACAAGTACAGTAAACAATGACATCACGCCGTATTCATTTGCGCCATTCCGCCGGAGGATTCGCAATGCGTTTATAACGAGCCACTGGATCAATGTTACGGGAACTCGCTGGAGGGATCCGGTGGAACTTACATGAATAGATTTCCATAGGGGACGGTTCCGTCGAGAACCAGGTGTTTTCCAACGGCAAACACGACGGCGTAGGACACGGTGGGGATGGTTTGAGCAGTGCCGAACACCAAACCTGAAGAACAGACCGCGGTATGAACACACCTTGTAGTGTACGTCAGGCAGTGTGCACAACACGTCAGGCAGCGTGCACGTCACGTCACGTCAGGCAGTGTGCACGTCACGTCACGTCAGGCAGTGTGCACAACAGTCATTGGCATGGATCTCCCTTAGGATCTCGTTTAATTCTTATAGTGATTGTAACATCCCATGTGCATTGTTTGTACAAGCTCTATGAATCATGGAACCTCAAGAAACATTGCATAATTAGGCGGGTAGATATTTCAACCTACATAGGCTGAACTCGGGTGATCTTGTGCAAATGGTCCTCATAGTTGTGAGTGATTTTAGAGACCGTATACAAACTTTAATATCTGGATGCAACTGCGTCAGCCTGTTAAAATGAAGCGCAACATGATAGCTTCGAGCTTCTTATCATCTCCGAGCTTCCATGCGTATCCTCGATATAGACACTTACCTCTGAGAAACGCCCGCTTAATGTACTTCTTGTGTGTTTGTTGCAGTTGTTTCTCATATTGGTCAGCAAACATCTCCTCCAATCCCAGACTGGCGACCGTGCGGATGTTGGAAATGGCCTCGACAGCTATCTAGAAACGGGAAATTAGCAATTACATACACATAGTGTTTCTGAGAATGTATCTATACTTTGAGACACTAGAGAAGTAACTACCTCACATAAATGTTGTGGCCAATTAAAAAAAGCGTTCGATCTATGTTGTCGGCTGTCAAAATGGGTGTTTCTGTTAGCACGACTTCCTCCTAGTTCATCAGAGTGAATTGGCTTAGTCAATTGGCTGTCCGCCTTCTAGCCAAACTTATTGTATAATATTTAGATATCTCTTATAATCCTTAAAAGTATATTTTGCGGAATTTAAATTCGAATTATAAATCCTTATATTTGTTTGTATAATCTTTAATTTGTACTCGTTGTCGTTTTTCTTCTCAGGTTTTCATGTGCAATATTCCCATTGGTGCCTTCCAACACTTCCCATCCCCCCCCCATCATGTTGACACAGTTTGCCAACTGTTTGCCCACTACCATGTTACCAGGGTTACTCCTTTGTCAAGTTGCTACGTTGCCATGGTTACCGAGCTGTTAAACTCACCTGATTGCGGTTCTCCTAGTCGGACTTTTATTTGGTCATAGCCCTGTTCACGGTACCTGCGACCACTGCGATCACTGCGACCGGCAGCGATCAGACCAATCAGCGTCGAGCACCGACCGGGCTGGGGGGGGGGGGGGGGGCATGGAATGCGGGATGGAGAAGGGTGTGACGTCATTTCTCTGCGACCGCTGCGTCTGTGAAATTGCAGCCGCGGCGCTCGCAGAGTATGGATGACATGTAAATTGACGCACTGCGGTATTTACAAGCTCGTCTGCAAGTGGTCGCCGATCCTTTGTTGCAACTTTGTTGTAAAGAGGGAGTTGAAGAACTGAAAATGAACATGGAGTAAGTCCTTGGTTATGACAGATTTCTGGCCACATCCACGGGTTGCAGAGGTGTTCACGGCACCGGAATATTCGTGACGTCACACCCCGGGATAGAGCTTAAACTGGACGCAGCGGTCGCAGTGGTCGCAGGTACCGTGAAGACTGCTCTTGTTTCCGGTCATCTGCCTGCTCTCGACGTCTGCGAGAGCAGTTTCCGGTCATCTGCGCTGCGACGGGGATCCTGAACGCCCGCACTACTGTCGCGTCCGGTGTCAGGATTGGGCACCTCAACGTCCGATCACTCACCAACAAACTAGACGATATCAACCTACTTCTGAGTGACCACGGCCTTGACATGCTCTGTCTATCTGAGACTTGGCTCTCCCCACAAATTCTGGACAAGTTCCTCGTCTTTCCTGGCTACAGGCTCATTAGACGTGACTGGGTCGGTCGCCGTGGTGGCGGCGTCGGCATCCTCCACCGAGACGAGATCCAGCTCAGTCAGACCGCCAGCGTCGCGCCAGGAGACGGACCTCAGGAGTCTCTGTGGGCCACAGCCAGCTGGCGCGGAGGCCGACCGACCACGGTGGGCGTCGTCTACCGCCCGCCGGACAGCCCGGTGGAAGCCAGCCTGGAGCAGCTGCAGGACCAGCTGCGCGCCCCCCTCTGCGCCAACAAGCCCGTATTCCTGCTAGGCGACGTCAATTTCAACGCCCTGGACGCTGACGCTCCCAACACGCGCCGTTACATGGACATCGTCACCGAGATGAACATGGTTCAGCTGGTGAACGAGCCCACACACCTACTGCCAACACCATCAGCGCTGGACCATGTCATCACCGACCAGCGAGATCCAGCTCCAGACGTCATCATCCTGAGCGAGACCATCAGCGATCACCAGGCAGCCATCGTCACTGCGCGCCTCGGCAGAGTGCGCCGACCTCCTCAGTGGCGCTCCACCCGCGCCTGGAGGAGAGCCGACTGGGACGCCATCTGTTTGGACTTGCTCACGTCGGACTGGAGCCAGGTAGATGGCGCCACCGACGTGAACGAGTGCGTGCGCCTGTTCATGGACCAGTGGAATGTGGTGATGGACCGCCACTGTCCGACCAGGAGGGTGCGCATGACCAAGCCGGACTGTCCCTGGCTCGTGGGCAATCACAACCTGCAGGCGCTCATGTCAGAGCGTGACAGCGCACGAAACACGTGGCGCCGCTTACGCACGCCCGAGGCCAAAGCTGACCTCGTCCGACTTCGCAACCACGTGAAGAGCCGCCTCATCGCCGCGAGACGCGACTTCCTGTGCGACGAGATGACGTCGGGTGGCAGCCGCAGCTTCTGGCCCACATTTAAAAAGTTTGCGGTAGCCCCGACGTCAGCCGGAGGCGCATCGGCGGCAACCCCAGAGGAGGCCAAGGCGATGGCCGACGAGCTCAACCGCCACTTCGCCGCCGTCGGTCCGCGCATCGCCAGTGACCTGAGCGACGCAGTCGCCGCCAGCCGCGACAACCCGCGGCCTCCCACCGTCTGCGCGGCTGGCTTCCACTTCCAGCCCGCAACGCTGCCTGAACTGTCCCGCTGCATCGGGCGCATGAGCGGGTCACGAGCGGTGGGTCTAGACGGTGTTCCTCTTTTAGCTGTACGACAATGTTTGCCTGTGATCGGACCTCATCTCTTACATCTTGTTAACCTATCCCTTAGGACCCAAGTCTTTCCAGACAGTTGGAAGGTGGCATGCGTCGTGCCAATTCCCAAGTCAGGCGACCCCACGATACCTTCCAACAACAGGCCGATATCACAATTGAGTGTGCTCTCAAAGATTTTAGAGAAGTTTGTGTGCAGCCAACTCACGCACTACCTGACATCAAACTGTCTGCTGAGCCCATCGCAGTTTGCCTACAGATCTCGCCACTGTACGGAGGACGCCGTGCTCGCCGCTGTCGAACGCCTGGTCAACAACACCGACAACGGCCGCATATCGTCGTTAACGACGGCAGATTTGTCGAAGGCGTTCGACAGCGTCGACCACGACGTCCTCCTCACCAAGCTCTCGTGGTATGGCGTGCTGGACGTGGCCTGGTTCAGGAGCTACCTGAGCAACCGGCGGCAGGTGGTTCGGGGCGGACGCGTGTACCTGCCGATGGCGTGCGGTGTGCCCCAGGGCTCGATCATCGGTCCGATCCTGCTCATTCTGTTCACAAACGATCTCTCTGGCCATCTGACGCATGGCAACCTCATCTCCTACGCTGACGACACCATGCATCTTGACTGCGCGATCCCTGACAGGCCGGGTCTTACCGATCTCAAATTGCGTCTGGAGCTCACTATCTGTGAGCTTCAGTCCTGGTTCTGTGCCAACTCTTTGAAAATGAACGAAAAGAAAACCGACTTCATCCTGTTTGGCTCAAAGCAAAATGTAAATAAATACGCTGACTTTCACTTCAGCATCAATGGGTCTGAAGTGGCTGCCTCTACCAGTACCAAAGTTCTCGGTGACGTCTTGGACCCCTGCCTGTCATGGGACGCTCATGTCTCGCATGTCGTTCAAAAATGTAACGGAATTCTCATCTCCTTGTACCGGATTCGGCATTATTTCACCAAAGAAGTGCTCAAAATTGTGATTCAGGCCTACGTGTTTCCTCACATCACCTACTGTCTCTGCGTGTGGGGTGGGGCGGCCAAGGGCCAGCTTCACAAAATCCAAAAGCTCATCAACTTCGCGGCCAGAATTGTCACAGGATCCAAAAAGCATCAGCATATCACCACAGCTCTAAATTCTCTAGAATGGTCGAGGATCGAGACCCTGGTTTCACACCGCGACGCCATCAAAGTGTATAAGATACTGCGCGTGGAGGGCATGCCGGCCGAGCTGCGAGCTCTGTTTGTGCCCCGCTCTGCCGTGTCGGACCGCCGTACTCGCGCCACAGATCAGGGCAGCCTCCACCTACCTAAGTGCAGGCTAGCCGCAACACAGAAGGCTTTCTCCTATCGTGCCGCTGCGGCCTGGAATAGCCTGTCATCGTCCGCCCGTGCCGTGCAGACCGTGGGCGCTTTTAAGTCCAC
Source organism: Chirona hameri (assembly GCA_036785665.1). Lineage (NCBI taxonomy): Eukaryota > Metazoa > Arthropoda > Thecostraca > Balanomorpha > Balanidae > Chirona > Chirona hameri. The sequence goes on along the minus strand of JAXIVJ010000458.1, from coordinate 118,224 downwards.
ATTACCGACTTAGCTGACTCAGCAGTATCATTGTAGTATCAGCAGTATCATTGTAGTATCAGCAGTATCATTGTAGTATCAGCAGTATCATTGTAGTATCAGCAGTATCATTGTAGTATCAGCAGTATCATTGTAGTATCATCAGTATCATTGTAGTATCAGAAGTATCATTGTAGTATCAGCAGTATCATTGTAGATGGCGTAGTATCATTGTAGTATCAGTGGTATCATTGTAGATGTCACAATTTGTATCCGTCTTACCTTTTGCAACTTGTTGCTTATAGGTACTACTGTCTTTATTAGCGTTTAGGTATTTTATAACATAAATTACTGCTGCGTGTGTGGAAATGTGTGACTGCACTGCATCGTAGGTATAGGTGTAATAGGCTTGTAATCGACGTGAAACCAGAAAAGCCACATCGTGGATGGTTTTGAATATACTGATTGATTGATTGACGTAAGTGCCGAGCACGCAGAGGGGATGGTTGCCTCGTTGTCATGGTTACCGCGTTGTTCACTCACCTGATTGCCGCTCTCCTGGTCGGACTTCTCTTTGGCCATGTTTCCGGCCATCTGCCTGCTCTCGATGTAAGTGCCGAGCACGCAGAGGGGAACGAAGGGCAGAGCGGCCAGGGCCAGCTGCCAGCTCAGATAGAACGCCAAGCCCGTACCCAGAAGGAGGGTGAAGGCCGCCTGGGTGATGTTACCCAGCCGGGTGCCGGTCGCCTGTCGAGACACAGGTACAGGCGCTGGTAAGGGACAGGACGGGTACAGGTACAGATGAAGATTCAGATACATTTCGTATATATACATTTGGTCCGAATGGATGCATTTGCGAGGTCCAGTCCCGTGCTAAGCAGAGTTTGTTGCTCAGGTCTTGACCCCACCATTCGAGCGCGCAATTCCTGGTAGCCGACAGATTTAACTTACCCGATACAGATACAGATACATACACACATATCTAGATACAGGTGCGGGTACAATCACAGTTATAGGTATTAAGTAAAGGAATCTTGGTTATGTGAATATACGACATCCTCCATTGGAGACACAATCATCGCATTCACCTTTCACGGCATTGTTACTCAACAACTGCGGTGCACTAGCAATCACCCCAGTGCCACTGCTCAGATCACATGTTGCGCGCTAGAAATCACCCCAGTGCCACTGCTCAGATCACATGTTGCGCGCTAGCAATCACCCCAGTGCCACTGCTCAGATCACATGTTGTGCACTAGCAATCACCCCAGTGCCACTGCTCAGATCACACTGCTCACAGTGCCACTGCTCAGATAACATGCTGCGCACTAGCAATCACCCCAGTGCCACTGCTCAGATCACACTGCTCACAGTGCCACTGCTCAGATAACATGCTGCGCACTAGCAATCACCCCAGTGCTACTGCTCAGATCACACTGCTCACAGTGCCACTGCTCCGATAACATGCTGCGCACTAGCAATCACTCCAGTGCCACTGCTCAGATCACACTGCTCACAGTGCCACTGCTCAGATCACATGTTGCGCACTAGCAATCACCCCAGTGCTACTGCTCAGATCACACTGCTCACAGTGCCACTGCTCAGATAACATGCTGCGCACTAGCAATCACCCCAGTGCTACTGCTCAGATCACATACTGCGCACTAGAAATCACCCCAGTGCCACTGCTCAGATCACATACTGCGCGCTAGCAATCACCCCACTGCCACTGCTCAGATCACATGTTGTGCACTAGCAATCACCCCAGTGCCACTGCTCAAATCACATGTTGCGCACTAGCAATCACCCCAGTGCCACTGCTCAAATCACATGCTGCGCGCTAGCAATCACCCATGGCCACTGCTCAGATCACATGCTGCGCACTAGCTGTGCTCTCAACACTCACCCCCTGCACACTGGAGGCGTCGCTGGAGAGCCTGGCGCAGAGCACGCCGACCGGGTGCTTCGCGTCGTCAAAGTAGGCGACTTCCTGTCGCAGCAGGGCTTTGAAGGTTTTCTTCCTGATCCGAGTGGTGAGCTTCTCACCGGCGATACCGAACATGAACACCTGAAACATGAACACACCAACACCTGAACGTATGAACATCTGAACGTATGGACATCTGAACGTATGAATATCTGAACGTATGAATATCTGAACGTATGAACATCTGAACATATGGACATCTGAACGTATGGACATCTGAACGTATGGACATCTGAACGTATGAACATCTGAACATATGAACATCTGAACGTATGGACATCTGAACGTATGAAGATCTGAACGTGTGAACATCTGAACATCTACAAATAAATACCTGAAAACATGAACCCCTATTTCAACCATCAGCCCTCGAAGAAAGGAAGCACGCTGAGATGAATTCTGCACCTTCAGAGTTCAGGCTAACAAAGTAGCACAGGGGTGGGACGAGTACTACCTGCGCAAATGAAGCCAGAAAAGCGAGAACTCCAATGCCGATGAAGAGAAGACCGTAGAGACGAGCATTGTCCAAGGCTTCGTCGGGATCGACAACGGCCAGATTCTGTAATAATCACAGACATAGACTTTAATAGGTGAGAGCTGAGAACCAGTTCCTCAAATTTGGCGATAAATTGCTGAACTTTATTGGAGCCTCTTAACCGGCGACTTACTGGGGGGGGGGGGGGGCTAATTGTTGCCCACCTCCCGTTATTTTGCAATATCTCCTAAACTAATACTAGTATTAGTTTAGGCGATATATCGTCACCAAAGTTGTAGTACCCTCTCTCACATCAATTGTACACATGTTAGCCAAAGGAAAAAGATGAGGTTATGATAGGTCAACCGTGCATGACGTCAGAGTGACGTCATGTTCTGCGTTTTTGTTGAATAATAAAGGTTTGCGGAAAACGTTGTCAAAAGTACAATTTGTAAGATAAATTCAACTGTTATATATAAAATGACTGAAAATAGACTAGGCTATCAAAGTTATATTTCGGATTTTCGAGTTTGATTGAAATTCCAAATTTTGAGAAATCCAAATATTTTTTCTAACAAAATTTTCCCAAAAAATCAGAATTATAAAAAAACGGAATACATGTGATCGAAACGTGGCCGGTGAATATGTGTACCAAATTTGAAGTCGATATCTTCAAAAATGACTGACTTATGACCTTTCAATGACAAAAATCGACCACCTCTGTGTGCATTATCATGCATAAAAAATGCATTTCCGTTTTTCCTTTTTACTTATATTTCTATGGAACAAACAATGTCATAAGGTCATTGTTCGCGTTCTAGACGAAAAACAAACCCATAAACATGTGTTACAACGCTAAATGACCGTAATCTTCAGTTCGATCTCGTGACCTCGGATGACCTTGACTTGACCCAAAGTCATAAACAGCTTAGAATGGTACTTAGAAGTGTCAGACACACGAATCATACCGATTTATTGACTGCTTACGCGTTTAATATCGCAATTTTGCGCGACAATTCCATCCATCGGGACCTCTATATCACGGTCAAACATTTTGTCTTTGTCGTGACCTGTGAAGTCATCGGTGACACCGAGATCAGCAATATTAAGTGTACACGATACATTTTCCAGGGCTATCGAGTTCCGTTTGAATTTGTAAAATTGGTCCAGTAGCTCCGGAGAACAGAAGGGGGGGAGCAAAAATAGCCCCCCCCCCCCCCCCCCCCAGTAAGTCGTGTTATGGAAAGTATCCCTGTAACTGGCGGGTTAACTGGGAGATGTTGGTCCTAGTTTCTGTTAAAGAAACGATCGTGTCAAGGAGACAAGAGTGAGAAGCTTTAAAATCGCGTAATGGCCGTCTCCGAGCTACGCTAATAGGAACCGAGGTAACAATACGAAAGAAATGATCGAATACAAATCTTAACCCTCGCCCTACGGGAGCTTTTTTCACCTTCACCCTACGGGGGGGGCCTGAACCTCCCTGTCAACTTCCAAACCAAGCAACTTAGAGCAATGCGGTAAGAACCAGCATGTTGCCTGTCGTGAGAGGAATCTAACAGCGATGTTCAGGTTTCAGGTCAACGGGTGACCTTCCAGGTCAAGTGAATGACCTCGGATTTGCCACGTCCAGAACAGCGATTTTGATCTTCAGAAAACCTCAAAATTAGAAATTAATAAATGTAAATAAAAAGGCATATTCCTAGACCAGTTTTGGCTCACAAATACAAAAAAGTAATCATTTGTTCGTATCTTGTCAAAAAAGTATAAAAAAAGTTATTTTAAAAATGACGTCATCAGTTTCTTACACTTGGGAGTCATCACTCAGTCAAAAATGAAGATATTGCTTTGAAATTTGGTATGGGTATTGCCCATACTCAGTTCTCTCACATATATTCCGGTTTTCTAACATCTTTGAACACTTTGATTTTGTGGGGATTTTTCCCCCAAAAAAGAAGTTTTTTTGGTTTTAGGAGTCAAAAACCCAAAATTTTGAAAATCCGAGACTGCCATTTTTAAGAGAATGGCATTTTTTATCTTTGGTGAATGGTGTTTGCCATTTTCTTTAAAACTCTGTTTTCTACAATTTGTCCAATATTTCTCGTTTTGTTATCAACATGACGTCATCAAAACATGATATTCTCCCAAACTCCTTCCCCAATTTCAATTAAATTTTTACAGCATACGTATAATTATTGTCAACTCAGCTACCAAAAATTTCAGCAAGATGCGCCGGATGTGTAAAAAGTTATTCAAGAAAAACCTCATGGGGGCTGTAGGGCGAGGGTTAATGAGCCAGCGCCCTACGGGAGGGGGGGGCTGACAGCCCCCCCCCCTTAGTTTTTTCTTGAATACCTTTTGGACTAGCACTCAGCAGATATACTTTCTACCAGTGGATATTATTGTTTTCTCAGTAAATATCATCTCGAACCACAGTGAGGGCCGGATCAGGGATCAAATCTACTCACACCCAGCACACGCCCAGCACGCTGTACCCAGTTACTCACACCCAGTACACTGTATACCCAGTTACTCACGCCCAGCACACTGTACCCAGTTACTCACGCCCAGCACACTGTACCCAGTTACTCACGCCCAGCACACTGTACCCAGTTACTCACGCCCAGCACACTGTACCCAGTTACTCACGCCCAGCACACGGTACCCAGTTACTCACGCCCAGCACACTGTATCCAGTTACTCACGCCCAGCACACGCCCAGCACACTGTAACCAGTTACTCACGCCCAGCACACGCCCAGCACACGGTACCCAGTTACTCACGCCCAGCACACTGTACCCAGTTACTCACGCCCAGCACACTGTACCCAGTTACTCACGCCCAGCACACGCCCAGCACACGGTACCCAGTTACTCACGCCCAGCACACTGTACCCAGTTACTCACGCCCAGCACACTGTACCCAGTTACTCACGCCCAGCACACTGTACCCGGTTACTCACGCCCAGCACACTGTACCCAGTTACTCACGCCCAGCACACTGTACCCAGTTACTCACGCCCAGCACACTGTACCCAGTTACTCACGCCCAGCACACTGTACCCAGTTACTCACGCCCAGAACACTGTACCCAGTTACTCACGCCCAGCACACTGTACCCAGTTACTCACGCCCAGCACACTGTACCCAGGTACTCACGCCCAGCACACTGTACCCAGTTACTCACGCCCAGAACACTGTACCCAGTTACTCACGCCCAGCACACTGTACCCAGTTACTCACGCCCAGCACACTGTACCCAGGTACTCACGCCCAGCACACTGTACCCAGTTACTCACGCCCAGCACACTGTACCCAGGTACTCACGCCCAGAACACTGCCGAACACCACGGAGTAGGCGGGGATTGAGCCACCCATGATGGCGGCGCCCACCACCCCCAGGAGGAGGTAGGGCCACTCCTGCCGGTTCAGGCTGAGGATCCTCCAGGCGGACACCGGGGGACCCTTATCCTCATCGGAGTCTCCAGCCGCCGATTTCTGCAGACAGACACAGAAATACGGATGTCAATACCTAGATACATCCCCGCTGGCGACTGCTGTATGGGAAAGATACAGATCAGATACTCAGATATATCCCAGCCATCAACCGCTGCAGGGACAGATACAAACGCTCAGATACTGAGATGCATTCCCTGAATTCCCATTTTTAAGTTCATTTGACATCTCTTCATTTTGTTTTATAAAGTGCACTCCAAACAGTTTTCTCGAGAAAACGATATTTGTATTACGCTGGCTTACACCCGCCACTACCACCGCTTTTCATATCTATGACGGCCATAACATCAGCACTGATTAAATTTGGCAAAAACATAATTTCATGACATCGACGTATCAGCATTCCCAATCAACCAATAACCATCGCAGCATCACGGTGTACCTAAGTCGGCGTGTCGCGTCCGCGTTTCTTCGGAACTCACCGTTCGCCTTGATAAACATAAGCTCGGTCTGTGGCAGCGACCGATGACAATTAACAGAGCAGGCGACCTAACGCACTACGCAGATCGGCGCCGCAAAAAAGTCACCTCAATATTTTGCCGATGAACCGGCATTATGCAAATGAAACTAGTTTAGTGAATATGTTTTGCATGAAAAAACCTTATCCGCAAAACATATATTAAACTTTTGTTTTATCTCGAAGTAATTCGATAAAAAGGTCCATCAATGGAATACAGTCATCTCCAGTAAACTGAACAATGAGCATCCCATCATCAATAGGAGCATCCCATCATCAATAGGAGCATCCCATCATCAATAGGAGCATCCCATCATCAATAGGAGCATCCCATCATCAATAGGAGCATCCCATCATCAATAGGAGCATCCCATCATCAATAGGAGCATCCCATCATCAATAGGAGCATCCCATCATCAATAGGAGCATCCCATCATCAATAGGAGCATCCCATCATCAATAGGAGCATCCCATCATCAATAGGAGCATCCCATCATCAATAGGAGCATCCCATCATCAATAGGAGCATTCCATCATCAATAGGAGCATCCCATCATCAATAGGAGCATCCCATCATCAATAGGAGCATCCCATCATCAATAGGAGCATCCCATCATCAATAGGAGCATCCCATCATCAATAGGAGCATCCCATCATCAATAGGAGCATCCCATCATCAATAGGAGCATCCCATCATCAATAGGAGCATCCCATCATCAATAGGAGCATCCCATCATCAATAGGAGCATCCCATCATCAATAGGAGCATCCCATCATCAATAGGAGCATCCCATCATCAATAGGAGCATCCCATCATCAATAGGAGCATCCCATCATCAATAGGAGCATCCCATCATCAATAGGAGCATCCCATCATCAATAGGAGCATCCCATCATCAATAGGAGCATCCCATCATCAATAGGAGCATCCCATCATCAATAGGAGCATCCCATCATTAGTGACCAAACGACACACCTCCCTTCGAAATGACCACATCAAACGCCAATGCACCCACACCACAGCAGCCTTCCCCAGTTACCACCTTACCACCTTACCAGCATGGCTCTCCTGCGCTTCTTCTTTGAGCCCGGGCGGCGGATGGTCACGGCCGCCGCGTCCCCGGTGACCTCTGACCCGTGCCTGACCCCGTCGCTGTGATGTGACCCCGATGACACGGTCCTCAGTCGACTCCGACCGGCCAGAGATGGTCGCCTCAGAGGAGGCAGCTCGACGCCGCCTGGGGGCGCACGGCGCAGGCGGAATCATATGATGAATTGTGTGACATTAGCGAGCACTTGCTGCTGGAGACTGCAGGCGTTATCAGCCGGTCCCGACATAAAACTTGCATGGTGTTGTTGCATGTAAGATTAATGTTAATTCTACTGCAGCATGAAGAACCCGAAATATGTTTTGGTGACATCTAACATGAAGAGATCATTCATATAATCAAGGGCGTCGCCACCAAGGGGAGGACTGGCCCCCAGGATCGCTCCGGCATTGCTCCGGACCCCCAGATTAGCGGGATTTTAGCATTAACCCATATGTTCTCATCACTTACTCCATTAACCCATATGGGAGTGGGAGAAAACATCTGGCTGGGCCCCAAACATTTTGCTAGCGGCTGCCCCTCCCACTCAAAATTGTGTGGCGACTCCCCTGCATGTAATATGCTATCAATAATATCCCTAAACGGGTGCTGCCGGAAAAACAATCAGGGTATGCAATTTTAGTCATGTATGCATAGCATAGTAAAGACAACGAAAGTGTTGCAATCAGATCGATACAAAATATGTTCCCAGCTACAAGCAAGAGTAAACACTTCACGATCGAATGACCGAACACTTGCAAGAGGGAAGTAGCTGACAACACTCTAGAACCCATTCCCTCACCTTTATCTTCTTTCTCCTCTTCCAGCTCCACCTCCTCCTCCTCTCCCTCCTCCTCTTCCTCCTCCTCCTCCTCCTCCTCCTCATCGTTTCCCCCAGCTGTCTGTGACGTCACCAGACCGAAGTACAGCCCCTGCTGCTGCATCAGCTGGTCATGGGAGCCCGACTCCACCATCTGGCCGTCCTTCATGGCGATGATCAGGTCGGCATTTCTCACCGTGGACAGACGGTGCGCCACCACAATCGTGGTCCTGCCAGAACGCGCCTGGAAACACGCATCGCGATTTTGGTTAGGTCGCTGATCTAGGGTACGTGCAAAGACGGTTCCAAGAATATGTATAGACGTTAAAATATATAGCAAAATGTCTATGAATATAAGAACTAGTGAGATTGAGAATATCCAAAATATATATGGATAAAACAGCAACAGTCAGCATTTCATAGATTGTGTAACTTCAGACGCCTCAGAAATCAGAATGTTTAACTCTGGAATCGTTCAACAAAATATCGGGCATCTGAATGCACGAATCTTCACCAAATATGTACATATAGCGTTTGCAATAGCACGTCGTGCCTCACCTTGTCCAACGCCGCCTGGACTACCGCCTCGCTGCGCAGGTCCAGTGCCGAGGTGGCCTCGTCCAGCAGGAACAGACGAGGGTCGCGCACGAGCGCGCGAGCGATGGCGATCCGCTGCTTCTGACCACCGCTGAGCTGGGCGCCCTTCTGGCCGACCAGAGTGTCGAACTTCAGTGGCAGGTCCTGGATAAACTCGTACGCGTTCGCCTGCCGCGCCGCCTGCCGGGATAGAGTAGGAAAGAGTTAGAGTTAGATGCAGAGGTATAGGGAGGTATAGTTAGAGGGGTAGATATAAGCTAGAGATAGAGATGAGATAGAGATAGATATAGAGATAGAGATAGAGATAGAGATAGAGATAGAGATAGAGATAGATATAGAGATAGAGATAGAGATAGAGATAGAGATAGAGATAGAGATAGAGATAGAGATAGAAATAGAGATAGAGATAGAGATAGAGATAGAGATAGAGATAGAGATAGAGATAGAGATAGAGATAGAGATAGAGATAGAGATAGAGATAGAGATAGAGATAGAGATAGAGATAGAGATAGAGATAGAGATAGGGATAGAGATAGAGATAGAGATAGAGATAGAGATAGAGATAGAGTTAGAGATAGAGATAGAGATAGAGATAGAGATAGAGATAGAGATAGAGATAGATATAGATATAGAGATAGAGATAGATATAGAGATAGAGATAGAGATAGAGAAAGATATAGAGAAAGAGATAGAGATAGAGATAGAGATAGAGATAGAGATAGAGATAGAGATAGAGATAGAGATATAGATAGAGATAGAGATAGAGATAGAGATAGAGATAGAGATAGAGATAGAAATAGAGATAGAGATAGAGATAGAGACGGATATAGAGATATAGATAGAGATATAGATAGAGATAGAGATAGAGATAGAGATAGAGATAGAGATAGATATAGAGATAGAGATAGAGATAGAGATAGAGATAGAGATAGAGATAGAGATAGAGATAGAGATAGGGATAGAGATAGAGATAGAGATAGAGATAGAGATAGAGATAGAGTTAGAGATAGAGATAGAGATAGAGATAGAGATAGAGATAGAGATAGAGATAGAGATAGAGATAGAGATAGAGATAGAGATAGAGATAGAGATAGAGATAGAGATAGAGAAAGATATAGAGAAAGAGATAGAGATAGAGATAGAGATAGAGATAGAGATAGAGATAGAGATAGAGATAGAGATAGAGATAGAGATAGAGATAGAGATAGAGATAGAGATAGAGATAGAGATAGAGATAGAGATAGAGATAGAGATAGAGATAGAGATAGAGATAGAGATAGAGATAGAGATAGATAGAGATCTTTCCAGAAAAATGCATTCATTTTTGTATTTGGTTGGCAATAAAAACTAAGTTCCCTTACATAAGTAAAATATCTTCCCTAAAGAATCTCGGTGTATTTTCGGAATGAAACTGTGCAACTGCTCGGCCACTTTTGGACATTTCCTCTCCCGCTGTGTCCCCCCCCCCTCCCCCATCGTCTGCAGGCTGCCGACCTCTTCGACATCCTTCATGGCACAGTCTGGGTGGCCGTATCGGATGTTCTCGGCGATTGTGGTACCGAACAGGACTGGTTCCTGGGACACCACGCCGATCTGCTGCCTCAGCCAGGAGACGTTCAGGTCCCGAACACTGCGACCGTCCAGCAGAACCTGACGGAACAGAACAGAATCAGGAGATGTTCAGGTCGCGGACAGAACAGAACAGAACACAGTCAGGAGACGTTCAGATCGCGAACACTGCGACCGTCCAGCAGAACCTGACAGAACAGAACAGAATCAGGAGACGTTCAGGTCCCGAACACTGCAACCGTCCAGCAGAACCTGACAGAACAGAACAGAATCAGGAGATGTTCAGGTCGAGGACAGAACAGAACAGCACACAGTCAGGGGACGTTCAGATCGCGAATATTGCGAAGATCCAGCAGCAATGTACTGACTACATTGCAGCAGGCTCCGGTACTCCGCTGTGAGAATAGTAGCGGAGTACCGGAGCCTGCTGCAGAGGTTGAAGGAGTCCAGGAAACCAGTCATTGTGACTGGCATCCTCCCTCGCTGTGGAGCCAGTGAGGAGTGGTACTCGAGAGCTCTGTCTGTGAACAGCTCAGTTCAGAACTTATGTTCAGCTATGGGGCTTAGTTATGTAGACTTATGGGATCAGTTCTATGAGTGGCGTAGGTACTATATGAAGGATGGGCTTCACTTATCGGATGAGGGGGCAAGGGCTTTGGGAGATGCCTACAGAAGTGTCATTCAGGGAAACTAGGTAGGAGGGGGGGTTCAGGGACGCTAGTACTAGGGCATCAGGAAGTAAGCATTGGTAGAAGTTCATGTCAGAATAGGACAGTAGATCATAATTCCCTCAGAATTAGTAGAGTCAGCTCAAAGTATAAGATCACATGTGTGTTGCTGAATGCCCAAAGTATTAGGTCTAAATTTGATGAGTTTGAGTGTTATGTTGCCCTTGAAAAGCCTGATATCATTTGTGTAACCGAGACATGGGTTAGTGAGGGGTATAATAGGGATAGGCTGCAGGATTTAGAGTTACAAGGGTATAACATGTTCTCATACTGCAGAGAATCACGGCAGGGGGGCGGAGTGTTTGTATATGTAAATAGCTTGTACTGCACTACTAGAGTTGATGATTCTAGTAAAGTAAAAGAAGTAGAATCAATCTGGCTTGACATTAAAATTGGTACAGGAAACAGAGGAAGGTTGAGGATAGGTGCATTTTACAGACCAGGGAATCTAACAAGGAACTCCCAAGCTGAAACAGACCAAGATATTTGTGAGGAAATACGTAGGAACTTTCGGGCTCAGTGTCTTATTATGGGAGATTTTAACTTAAGAGGATACGAAAGTATAGCAGAGGAAACAAATGAGTGTAGGTTGTATAGGCAAATCTTTGAAGAGGAGCTTTTCATGCATCAGTTTGTAACAGAGCCAACCAGACATTGCTCCATTCTAGACCTTGTATTCTCAGACAACAGTGATCTAGTTAGTGACATAAGTATTTGTGCAGGTCTAGGAACCAGTGATCACAATATGGTTAAATTCAATATCTCATCAGAAATGAGGCCCAAAGATAACCTTATTATGGTTCCAAACTTCAGCCGGGCTGATTTTGATGGTATTAGAAATGACCTCGCACAGATAAAATGGAACGTTGAGTTGGCAGGTTTAGATGCATGTGAGGCCTGGGATGTTTTCAAAGCTAGATTAAGCCAAATTCAGAATCGGCATATACCCCTCAGGCACAAACGTAACAGAACCAAGGGCAAACCAGTTTGGCTTACCCCAGAAGTAAGGAGTGCTATACAAGCTAAAAGAAGTGCATTTGGCATTTTGAAGGGATCTTCACTAGATATAAATCAGAAGGCCTACCAGAATGCAAGAAATTCAGTTAAGAAAAAGGTCAGAGCAGCTAAAAGGGCAAAGGAACTTGATTTAGCTAGACATTGTAATGCAGATAGTAAGAAGTTCTTCAGTTTTTATAAGTTCAGTACAGTTTCCAAAAATATAGGTCCATTTAAGGTAGATGATGTGTTAGTTAGCAAGGACAGTGAAATGGTTGAAGTGCTTAATGATCAGTTTCAATATGTCTTTACTATCGAGGACCAGAGTAGTATTGCAGCACTTCAGCCTGAGCTAGAGACAGAGGAGACTATAGGAGAGCTAGGTGGCATAAGTAGTGAACTTGTTCTAGAATATCTAAAGAAAGTAAGGCCTAACAAGGCAGAAGGACCTGATGAAATCCATGCTAGACTTTTAAGAGAATCTGAAAGGGAGTTGTCGGTTCCATTAGCCATAATATTTTCTAAATCACTCGCAGATAGTAAAATTCCACTTGATTGGAAAAGAGCAAATGTTGTTCCTATTCATAAAAAGGGAGATAGAAGTAAAGAGGAAAACTATAGACCGGTTAGTCTGACCTCATTAGTCTGCAAGGTGCTTGAATCAATCATCAAAGATAAGATTGTTGAATTCTTGGAGCAAAATGAACTCATCAAGGATACACAGCATGGCTTTAGGAAGGGCCGTTCTTGTTTAACTAATCTTCTGGAGTTTTTGGATGTTGCAACAGATAGCTTTGATCAGGGTAAACAGCTAGATGTAGCTTTTCTTGATTTCAGTAAAGCATTTGACAAAGTCCCCCATACAAGACTGGCGTTGCAACTTAAAATTCATGGGATCAGGGGCAAGATTCTGGATTGGATAGAAACGTGGCTTTCAGGACGCCAGCAAAGGGTTATATTGAATGGGTGCCAATCACAATGGAAGGAGGTTCTCAGTGGGGTTCCACAGGGCTCAGTCCTGGGCCCATTGCTTTTTATAATATTTGTGAATGCAATTGAGAACAGTATAGACAGCAAAGTCTTGAAATTTGCAGACGATCTAAAAGTTGTCAGGATTATTAGAGGAAAACATGATCAGGATGTTTTTCAATCAGATCTGGACAAGCTAGTTGAGTGGTCTGAAGCATGGCAGATGAAATTCAATTTGAGTAAATGTAAGATTATGCACGCTGGACGGGTTAGCAGTAAACATAGGTATGAAATGGGTGGGCAGAAAATGGAGCAGATTGAAAAGGAAAGAGATTTAGGTGTCGTGGTAAACAATAGACTATCAGCGTCAGACCAGGTTGTAGAAGCTAGGAAAAAGGCACTTAGAATGCTAGGGGCCATTAACAGAAATGTTTCCTACAAGAGTGAAAAGGTAATAACAAAACTGTATTGTGCATACGTTAGACCACATTTGGAGTATTGTGTACAAGCCTGGTCTCCAACATATGAGAAAGATTGCTGGTTGTTAGAAAGAGTTCAAAAAAGGGCAACAAAAATGGTTAATTGTCTTGGTAGTTTACCTTATGAAGATAGATTAAAGAAATTGGGTATGTTTTCACTTAGATATAGAAGGCTAAGAGGAGATCTAATTGAAGTCTTCAAATTTGTAAATAGTCAGCATTCTGGATATTTAAAGGGTATGTTTGAGTTCAATAGGGAACATCGAGGTAGAGGTCATCAGCATAAACTCATTATGAAACAAAGTAGGACTAGGCTACGACAGTCATTTTTCAGTAGAAGGGTTGTAGGACATTGGAATATGCTACCAGGGGATGTCGCTGATGCAGTGACACTTGCTTCCTTCAAAATTAGATTAGATAAATACTTTACAGAGAAGGGATTAGTTCATAAATACTCGTGGGATTGGCCTTCTTTTATGCAGGTAGAGTAAGGTGATTTGAAGGGGCGAGACTGGTGGAGGGGGGGGGGGGTGGGGGTGGGGGTGGGGTGGGGTGCAACCTCGGATGGGCCCAAGAGGCTCTTTGTTGAACTTTTCTTTTATGTCTTTATGTCTTTATGACTAAATGATGTCGTTAAACTGGAAATGCTGAAGCGTCTGACAAAAAAAGGGCTCCAATAAATAATCTGACGTGAAGACAGACAATTCTGTTCCTAGAAACACATAAAATGAACTGAATTGGCCACCAGCGTGGCCCGGTGTCAAGTGCACGGCAATTTAGATAGGGTCGGCAGTACCGCGGTATTGATAACAGAGCGCTCTCTGACCTCTCCCTGCGAAGGGTCGTAAAATCGCTGAATCAGCTGGATGCAGGTGGATTTTCCACAGCCGGAGCTGCCGACCAGAGCCACAGTCTGGCCGGGACGGACTGTGAAGTTCACACCGCGCAGGATCTGCCGAACAGAGGCAGACAGAGAGTGGGGCACGTGCAGAAGAGAGAATTGTCAGAGGCACACGGATTAAGACTAATGCGAGTATACACAAAACGGAAATAAGTATATAATGACACGTTTTCTTCCATGCATACCAATATTTCGCTGTGAATAAAATTTCTTATAAACGGAATGCAATAATTATTTCTCCTATGTATAAAATATTTCGTTTTCGATATAACTTTTTTTAATGCTAACTTTCTATTTCACAATGCTTTTGTAAATACGTTAAAGGGAGTGTGACTTCTCATATCGCTTGTTTGTGGATATTGACGCTTGTTTATAGAACCTAATTTTCGGAATCGAACCTTTTCCAGATTTACAATAGTTGCTGAGATATTCCAAAGACTCTAGAGGGCTTCCGCTACTAAACGCACTGCAACTATCGATTAAACTGCTAGCATATCGTTAGCGCCTGCTCGTTAGCGCCTGCCAATAGCAATTCGACAAAACAGCTCGTACGCGCTGATAGCAGCAGCCCAACAGTACCGTCTGTCCCCTCCTCGCAACGCTTGATGGCCATTTTTAGACAAAGATATCAATTTAGAGCTACGAAACTCGCACACAATAAAGTTCACAGTGGCAAAAACATGCTGTGCAAAACTTGTCTCTCTATCTTGCATGATGTGATCATAATTGTATTGTCTTATGTGCGCCGTTTTACATAACATCACTATAGTGGCGACCGGTTTATAAATATCGAAACAAAAACAAGCAAAAAACAATATAAGTTAAAATTTAACTAAAGGGGCTCCAGATGTGAATTTCATCGTATCCAACAATCAAACCAATATTTACTTATTGTATATTTTGTGTGACATTCCAAAACAGGAGGCACATTCCCTTTAAGCTTGAACGAATACCTTGTGTCGGAAAATCAACATGTTTTAAATGTTTCAATCAAACACAATGTTCTCTACAATAAACATCCTCATAAGATCCAGTCATCACGATCAGAGCACCGTGTTCCTGTATCTAACCTGGGTCACCACGATCAGAGCACCGTGTTCCTGTATATATCCTGGGTCACCACGATCAGAGCACCGTGTTCCTGTATATAACCTGAGTCACCACGAT